>PVLA01008159.1:0-92749 GCA_004027455.1 Hydrochoerus hydrochaeris
CATGGGTGTGTGATGCTGGATCATGGGTGTGATATGGGACCATGGGTGTGTGATACTGGATCATGGATGTGATATGGGACCATGGGTGACTGATGCTGGATCATGGGTGTGATATGGGACCATGGGTGTGTGATACTGGATCATGGGTGTGTGATACTGGATCATGGGTGTGATATGGGATCCTGGGAGAGTGATGCTGGATCATGGGTCTGATACTGGTCCAGTCTGCTGATGGGTTTATAGCTACATGTGATGCTGAGAGATGAATCCTGGAAGAAAGCGGTGGGTCACCGTGGGTTTGGCCTGGAGCTATTCCTCCTCCAGTGTTCCTGCTGGCCTTTCCACGACTGCCTGTTTCTCCTCTGTCAGCCCCTCTGCCATGCCATCCTGCCTTGCAGACAGCCATGTATGGGTTAAAACCCCTACTCACAGTGAGCCCATAAATCCTTCTTGGATTTATGGTGTTGGGTTTTGTCACAGCAACAGGAAAGTAACTAAGACAGCTGTGCTCCTGGCAGACGGCAGACACTGATGATGACCACAGCAATCTACATACATCAGAGTTTGCTTGAGTGAGGCTCAAATAGACACTTTCTATTTCTTTCCAAATTATCTGTCTCTCTTGTTGTCTTTCTCATTAGGAGTCAAAATTAGAGATGGCATTAATTGTGATGAGATAGAGATGGTGGCTTCACCTATATTGTGACACAAGTTATGGCCAAAGCTCTGCCTGCCACTGCATTTCTTCTTTCAGGTAGTCCTACCCCAGTTCATATTTTAAAGAGAGAAACAGATACGATCGATATGATCGTTGGGAAGACAGCAAGGCACCTTGGTAACATCACACTATCCCAGTGCAAAGCTTTGTTTATCGGAGTAGGTCAGGCAGAGTCAAGGCTAATTTGCTTTCAGAAGGGGAGAGCACGTTTTATTCTGCTACCTGGAGAGGAAGTCTAAGGCATCCTCCAGGGAAGACTGGTGTTGGTGGGGCAGAAGAGAGCAAAAGCCACCTCACGTATTTCAATTAAAAAACTGATCCGAAAATATAGAGTGGAACATAAACATAGGAAGTGTTGTTTCAGATTTCCCCTGGCTCTGCTTTGCTCAGGGAGCTGAGGTGTTAAATTTAAAAATACATGAATGGAACAGCAGTAAGTGAAATTGTCTATTTGGAGGAGCAGCACATGGGTTGATTTCTGGAGTTACATCCTGGTTTGAGTTAAATCTCAGCATTTTTGGTTTATTTTTACAGTGTTTCTATGAAAAGGACAAAAGAAAGTATGTGAATATCAGATTGGAAAACCTTCCCCCACGCAATTATTTAGCAAGTAGTGCCATGCTTTGGTGAAATCAGCTCAGCAGGACGTCAGACGTCAGGACCTTTAGGTGCTAAAGATGGAGATTTCCAGGGAACCCCTGTCACCTAGCCAGAAAATTAAACCAGGTGTAATGTTAACAGTGAACTTGTCAGTAGGAGAAAATCATTCAAGTCATCTTGGTTACATTAGAGCAGTGTGATCCCCCAAAATATAAACATGTCCTACATAGATCTAAGGTTTAATCAGAAGAATAAGCTGTTTCAGCATTTCACAAAGGTCAGGTGCGATGTCTTCCTCTGTGTGCGTGTATCTGCACTTGATAATCTTCCATCTTTGCCAAAGTATTGTTTTTGCCTTTCTATGTAATCAAAGTGAACTATGATACCCAGAGTCAGAAACAAGGGAAATTTCATTTTGTTTTTAGTTTAATTACACTTTAGTTCTTCTTAGAATTAATGCATTACACATTTTCACAAAACACATATCAAAGACACAAGGCTTATGTCCCAGGAAACCTGATAAATTAATCCTCTTAGTGATTTTTTTATAGGCAATGGTGGGTACAGTCCCCACAAAAATGTCGCTTTGCCTTCCTGTGTTCTCAGTACTGCACACTCACACCTCCAATGGGACTTGTCAGTGTTGATGAAGTAGGGACATCATGCAGGATGACAGTGATACACAGAAAACTAGTGAGAGTGAAGCAGGCCCATAAACATTTAATAACAGAACCATGTAACAATAGCATGACCAGGGTGACTCCACCCTGTAAGGCCAGGATGGAGATTTTACAGTCCTGAGGAGAGCTGTGAGCAGGTGTCACTTCTTTTCTATACTTCCTTAAATACCAAACAGAGACATGGCAACTTATTTGAGACAATGGGCCAATATACTCTCCAAGGGAGAACGTAGGACTCTGCCTACAATCTGTAATATGAATTTGGAGGATTTACTCCCTAAAACTTTTTGAGAATTTTTTTTTAAAATGGCCTGTAACCCTTTGATCAATCCAAATATTATTAAAAATTTCTCAAATAATATAATACTCTATGGGTCCACCTGTGCTGTTTGTTGCCAGTGAAACATGTATTCTTCTTGTGGCTGGACAGTGTTCCATTGTGCATGTACACCACACTTTCTCTGCCCACGAGTGCATTGGTGGACACACGGATGGATGGCTGTCGGGAATAATAGGGTGACACCCGGGAGCACAACTGTAGCTTCATACTCTGATTCCACCAATTCTGGAAGTGTGCCAGGCTGTGTAAGAGCAGGGTCACATGGTGACTCTAGTTTTAATTCTTGAGGAAACTTTGTGTTTTCCCCCCACCATGCTGGCCACACTAACTCACATCTCACTAATAGCACTGAGTTCCCCTTTCTCCACTTTCTTGCTGTCACTTACTACTCTTCCTTGTTTTGATAATAGCTATTTTAACAGGAGTGAAGTGATAGTCATTGTGATTTTAATTCACGTTACCTCTAATGAACAGTGATGTTGTCCATGTTCTCATGTATCTGTTGTATCTTGTGTCCCATCTTTTGAGAAATTGCATACATTCCTTTGTGTATTTTTAAATTGGGTTGTTTCCTTGCTATGGAATTGTTAGGGTCTCTCATATATTTTGGACACTAGCCTTCATCAGATGCCTAACTCACCAAGTGTTCTCTCTCTGGATTCCATCCTTGTTGTCAGCCTTAATTCTTCTTTTGTAATGCAATTTGACTTGGATACAAATGTATAACCCCAAAATACACTCAGAATCAAACTACTAGTTTACTGTCTCTAAGACGACAGCTCTACCCGCACTGGCGTCATTCCTAGTCTGGATAACCGGGATCACCACCTGGTCTTGCCTAGTGTCCCGATCTGGATTTTTGATGCCTAAGCTGTGCCCAGCATATGTGGCAAACTGTGCCATCCACCCTCCACTCACCTATCTGTATCTACACCAGTATGGATTTCATCTGTTAAAGTGTCAATCGCACATCACTTACATGCTCAAAGCCCCAATGATGTCTACATTTCCGTCCAATAGAAAGCAGAAATCATTTCAGTGGTCTGCAGAGTCTTACAGGACTGTCGCCTCCCCTCTCTGACCTCACGTCCCAGCATCACCTTTACTCCCTGTGCTCTGCTTGGGTGGGTGCTCCATCCTGCCACCCAGGCAGATCTGCCGAAGCCTCTTACTCTCACAGATGTCTGTGCCTTCTTTTGGCCTAGCGTGCTCTTCCCCCCATGCCTGTGGTCTACTCTCAGCTCCGGGCTTCTTCCCTGAGCCTTCCCATGAGCCCTTTCCTCATCAGCTGCCCGAAACCTGAGCTCCTCCGTCTCTTCCGTGATGCCTTTCCCATTTTTTGGCTTCTTTTTTTTCTTAAGAGACTTATTAATATCTAGCAAGTCTTTTACCTGTTTTGTTCTCTTCTTTATCTTTCTTCTCCTACTATCATGTAAAATTCATGATAGCTGGTTTTATTTTCAGAACACATCAATGAACCAAATAAATAAATAAATGTTTAAAGTCTTGTTTTGCTGAAGTCATAAATGAATAAACTGCCAAATAGCTGACACTATCAGAGCCTATTCCAGCATAATACAGGTACAAATTTTCCTAATATTCAGATGCCTTCGTGTTTTCACATTTTATGAGTCCATGAAGAAGCTGTATATATTGGGTAAGAAGAGGAAATTACAGGATTTCTTCTCACGGTGCTGAGAGCACAGGAAATGGTTGGGGCCCAGGAAGCTGCTCTGACTGCCTGCAGCAGAATGCAGTGCATGGAGGAGGCTGGCACCCACCAAGGCATGGTGAGCAGCTCCGTGCCACCTACCCGGAGCACCAGTTCCACAGGCCGTCTGTGTGCAAAGAGCCAAGGACACACCGAGGAAGCCCACCTTCCAGGACACTCTGATGCCAGCACGGCATGGCTGTGGATGTAGTTTTCTGAGGGAAGTAAGTTCCTAACACTGGGTTGCATTGTTGAAATTATTTTCCTCTCAAAAGCTGTCCCCGCAGGCACACATACACTGAGCCTCACAAGGTTAGTAGTGTCCCTGGGGTTTGCATCTGCTGTGTGCCGAGAAGGATTCCAAGCAGCAGGAGTGGGTGCTAAGAAGTAAAGGCAGCAGCAGCAGAGAAAGGGCAAAAACTGTGCCAGGAAGGACTAGACAAAGGAAGCAGGACACGAGGCAAACGTGTCGGACGTGAACATTGACTTGATCATCCGCATAGAGCATTTACCTTTCCAATCCTCATAGTCATTTGACGTGATTAAATATGAGCATTAGGATATGTCCAGAAAACAGAAAAGTGAGGTGGGTAATGCTCGAGGCATGGAGACTGGAACTGGAATTCAAAGCTAATGAGCACTGTTATTAAGCAATAATTTGGGGGATTTAATTTTCAAATTTGCTTATCAGAAATCAGTGAATGCCTGGATTTTATTAATACACTCTAGAATGTAAATACTGGATTTTATTAATACACTCTAGTCTGTAAGGGTGATGCAGATGAAATATCTGTAGCATCAGCATCCGCAAAACACTTTAGACGACAGTTCCTTCCGTTTTCCACGGGGTTCTGAGGGCTCAGGAGAGACTCACCGGCTGGCACCGTGAGGACTGCCCCTGCCTTCCAGCAGGAGGAAGCGTGGCATAAAAGGTTTATAATGAAGTTTTAAGAAATAAGAACAACACACCAGCTGGCATTTATACCCAAAAGGACCAGGCAGGAAACGGAGGTTTTAGACAGCGAAAAAATTATTATTTGGGTTTTGTAGAAAATACAGAAAGCAGCGGCTTGGGAAGCCGTCATGCCGCTCTCGCTGGCTCGCCCTGCTGTCTCCATGAGGCCGAACCTTCGGGCGATGCGCATCACAACAACCACAAACGCCTTCCCAGGAAAGTGAGGCGGAATGACTTCGGCACACTACAAGTCATGTGAAGAACTTAGGAAAGAATCGTGCAAATGCTGGAAACAGTAGTGAGACTGTTAGTAAAAAAGCAAAATTCCTTCCTCTGTCTCCATTTTAACCCCGTATCTCATAACTGACTGTTTGGATGACTAATTTTTGATAGTTATTTTTATCTGTTATGTAAAGTTTTATGTCTCAAACGTCCACAGCTCCCTCACCCCCTTTTCAAGTTCATTTCACTACTTTTAGCTGAACAAGTTCACAGTATTTCCTTTGACATGAAGCGCAATGCTTAGATTCGTCTTCCCGGCAGCCTTTCCTTCTCTTTCTGTGACTCTCAGTGATCACCTTAAGGCACTCACGGCCTCCGAAGGGACATGGAGTCTCTCAAATGCCTGGTTTTGTCTCCCGCGCCCTCTCTCCTGTATGGGACCTCGCGGTCCTCACCACACGTGAAATGATGTCACCAGCAGCCACTCTCGAGGGCTTGGGACCACACTGTCCTTTCCTGTGTGACTTCCTTTTTCGTGGTGTGTTTTTATACTGCTAAGCATGTGCTTGAGGAACTTTCTAAGGCAGAATGCATTGCTACCTCGGACGCAGCTCACAGTGTTCCCAGGGTGAGGACGGTGAGAGAATGAAAAAATACAGGAGTTGGAATACAGAAAACGGAGGCCTTGGGGGCCCTTGCTGCTGATGGGAAGCACAAAGCAGCAGGAGGAGGGGAGGAGTGAGAGGAAGGAGCAGGCGAGCTCCAGGGCCTGCAGCACAATTATTTGTGCATTTATTTGTTTGTGCACCTAAGAGCTTATCCACGTGGCCGGTCGCAGGTGCTGAGGGCTGTTGGGATTAGTGCACCGTCTCCGTGTGACCTGCCGCAGGTGTTCTCTGTTCGTGAGACTGGCCTGGCTCCAGCCCTCAGGTGATCCATCTTCAACTCCAGCCTCCCCACAGTGTATGAAATAACATTCTCTGACCCGTCTTGTGTGAAAATAAAGAGTCCACCAAAAGATACAGACACACTCGGCGTTGCGCTGTACTAAGTGGGTGGAAGCTCGTGGCCACCGCTCTGAGCTCCTCTTGTAGTTATAGAGGCCAAAGTCAACTTTGTGAGTCTCATGTCATCTCAGGAAATTTACTATTAAAATATTTATGCAAGTTTTTGTTTTCCTGATGCATACATTTTCTGCAGACTACTTTAATCTGGCACAGACTGAATCCGAGATTCTGTGTGTTGAACACCTTAACAAGATGTGATTCTCATTAACAGCCGATACTGCTGAAGAAAATACCAAGATCATTAGGTTCTCACAGCGGGGCAGGGAACTGTTTCTTACAGCCTCACTCTTTGTCACTCTGCCCTTGTCAAAGAAATCTTTAAGCCTTTGTGTTTTTGTTTTATGAAATTTTGCAATTGTCTATCATGGCATGATGATTGGTATTTTTATTTATTTTCATGGGATTTGGAATAACCCTTCCATATGAAGACACTTCCTCCATTTTGCCCAAAAATCTCTATCACCCACCCTCTACATGCCTTAGATTGATTTCCTTTGTTTCCACCTTCTATTTTCCATTGGTTTCCATTTCTACTTTCTGGGAATATTGCCCATGTTATCTTTTAACTAATTTGTCTTTAGTAATCATGTTTTCATTTATTTTCACATTCCAATATCTCCCTATTTTTTCTTTTGTGGACAAAAAATGTAGTTAAATTCCTCAAAATTTAAGATTGTTGTTTATGTAGCCCTTTATCTGTGCTAGTTTAGACTTTTCGTAAATGTATGGCAACCGTGACTAAGAATGCTGTGCATTTTTATATAGCTTATTCTATGGGGAAAATGGTATTTCTGGGTAATACGACAAAATACTAAATCACTTTTATTCGGGAACCTGCTAATGTGAGCATATCTTAAAATTTGGTGAAAGTATAGACAAAGAGAACATAAATCCTCTACTAAGTAAGGAAATCTGATTGTTAAACCAAAACACAACAAAAAGACAAGTTGGACTAACTTGAAAGACAAATTTTAGCAATTTAAAACATTTTTTTTGATTGGTACACGGTAGGTATGTATGATAACAGCCATCACAGGGAATGTGTGCCTGTGTATACACGTCGTGCTCCTTTCTCCCCGTTCCGCTCCCCTCTCTTCAGTCTCCTTCCCTCCCTACTTACACAAGCCTTGTTTCCATTCCCTTCTATTCTTTTCTTTGTCCCTTTTCTCTTTTCCCCACCCTTTCCTCCTTGTCTCCCTTCTCATTTGAATATTTTCTTCCAATTTCCCAATGTCTATTAAACATTTTGGTCCCTGTTTACTCTTTTGGTTTCTCATATCAGAGAGACAATGAGATATTTAAGCCTGTGTGTTCAATTTATTTCACCCAGGACTATGGCCTCCAGGTGAGTTCACTTGCCTGGAAATGTGCCAAGCCCCTCATGCTTTGTGGCTGAGCAGTACTCTGTTGTATTTTTAAAAACTACATCTTCTTTATCCATTCATCACCTAATGGGTATTTGAGCTGTTTCTAAGATTTGGCAATCACCAAGCATGTCACTGCAAACACAAGTGCACATGTGTCACTGTGGTGTGATGTTTTTCATTCTTTCATGATGATACCAAAGAAGGATTGCTGGATTAAATGGAACCTCTAGTTTAAGTTTTTAAAGAAATCCCCACACCAATTTTCACAGTGATTGCACCAGTGTGTACTCTCACCAACAGTGGAAAAGGGTTCTTTTTCCCTACAGCCCCTCTAGTATGATATTGCTGATTTCCTGATAATAGCCATTCTCTGTGGAGATGAAATTTCAGTGTTGCTTTAACTTGCATCTCTTGAATGACAAGTGATGTTGAATATGTTTACATATATTTATTTGGCATTTCTACCTGTTTATTTGAGAAGTGTCTAATTTAGCCCATTGTTGGACTGGATGTTTGAATTTCGAGGGTCTGAATTTTTTCAGATCCTTACATGTTCTAGATATTAGTCCTTTGTCTGAGAAACAGCTGGCAATTTTTTTCCCATACTATGAGTTGTCTCTTCACTCTGTTCATGGCTTCTTTCAACATACAGAAACTTTTCAATACAATGATCTCAAATTCTGGTTCTTTGTTGATTCTCAAATGCTGATTCTTGATATTTCCTGTGTGAATGTAGTTTTGTTCATAAAGTCTTTAGTTCTTGTTTTTCCAGGTATTTTGAAGTATAACTGATAAAAGCTGTGTATTTCCAAGGTGTACAATGTGACACTTTGATACATGGACACATTGTACAATGATTAGCACAGTTCAGGTGATTCCACAGTTTCTGGTGCATGTGTGTGTGCTCGTGTGCCCACGGACATGACCACACTTAAGTTCTACTTCAGTGCATTCCGAGTAAACAGTGCAGTACAATTAACTACAGTCACATGCCGCAGATCAGAACCCGAGAGATTCTTTGTCTTTCTGCAGAAAGATTTCTAAGAACATAGCAGCCCAGATTTGCCTTACACTGTGAAGATGGAATAGGTCCTTGTGAGTTTAAAGCTGAGTCTCCTTTGGAACATTTTCCTCTTATCCACTACTCGAGACAGTTCTGCAAGGCTGGCAGTGTTTTGGCATGAAATGATGACAGCCTTGAATTGAAAGGAAGCTGAACATTTGAGGAAACCATGCTGGAGAAAAGCAGCTGGCAAACCTCACACTGCTGCTTGGCCGGGGTCAGGAAGGCTGACTGTGTGCTCCAGGGTCCTCGGAGCTGCCAGCCGGGAGGAAGCAGAAGTGACCACCTGGCCACCCCTTGGCCTCTCTCATATCCAGAAAGCCTGACACCCAGAGAAGAGGGCAAGCAGGTGAGTTGCAGGCATGCACCCTCCTGCTCCGTCCTAAGCAGTTAGAAAGCTTCGTTCCTGCCTCCTGTGAAAGAAGAAACTGTGAAGCAGCCAGTAGTTTGCTGCTTCAGACTTCTCACAGAATGAGCCAGGCGCTTTGTCTAACAAACGTCGGAGCACAAGCAGAATTCATCCGATTGGAGTTAGAAGTAAATGCCTTGGTATTCATAGCCGTTATGTAGAATTGAACAGTTTGTGTAGCAAAAGTCAGACGCAGTTCATATTTTAAAACTCATTTATTAGCATCAATAACACATTTTACACATGTGTAGGCCTTCGAAGAGGTTTTCAATGATAATCGTAATTATCATGCTTGTATGTTACTACTTATAACCCTCATTTTAAAAAGCATTTTTTAAATCTTATATAAATTTATGGCTTAGGTTACTGCATTTTCACATTGTTTTAGATTATGGTTAAGTAAATTCTTACTCAACATTGTCAATAACATTAATAAAAATTACCACAAAACCTTTATTTAAATTATATACACTTAGAATACCTTGAAAAATTAAATTTCATTTTACACTAAGCTAACAATTTTAAAGTTATTAAATTTATCTTATGAGTCTTTGAAAATACAATCAAAAGAAGCAGGCAGTGTTTTGCTTTATGAAAAGGGGGAACAGCAGGTTTCTCTCTACTTCACTGCTACTTCCTACAGCACACACGGTAAGAAACAGAAGACCTAGCGAATAATACAAAAAATGGGGACAAGAACTGCCTTAAAATGGACATAACTTATATAGAGGGGAAATAGGCTAGCAAGTCAGCTAAAATAAGCAGTACCTACAGAAAATACCAATCTCTAAAAACACCGTTAAAATGATTACTGTGACGTCACACGAACACGTGGAAGGCCTTTGTGTCCGTGGCACGTTCCATGTGTTCATGTGACGTCACAGTAATAATTCGTTCAAGTTACTGCAGATGAAACATCCTCACGGGAACCCTGAGGTTTCTGTCCAGAGTTCACCCAGGGTAGAAATACTGCAAAACTTTCTCTCCTGCAGAGGACGTCGATGGACAGAACGCCGGCCTGGCCTCTGGCGAGGCGGTCAGTCCGCCTAACGCGCGCCCTGGTGGACCTGCCCAGCCGGACCCCACGCGGTGCTTCCCGCAGGCCTCTGCTCCCGGCCTCCCGCTCTCCAGTCCACAGCCCACGCTGCGATGCCTGGGGTCACGTCAGTCCAGGCCCGTCCGGGACAGAGTGCTGCTGCCCACGCTTCTCCCACCGCCCCTCCGGCTGGAGCTTCGCCTGGCCTGCGCTGGCCCTTCTGTCCCCACTGTCTCTCCGCGTGGTCCTGGGTGCCCAGCAGCCTTGCAGTCTGTGGGCTCCGGCCTCTGAGCCGGCTCCTCGTGCGCTTGCGTCTGGCCGTGTCTTCTCCACGCCAGCTCAGCTGCCCCCGGGTCAGCATCCTGGTGTGGACAATGGTCCCGTGTGACACCCGCAGGCCCCCCCTTAGCATAGCTTCAGCTGCCACAGCGACTTTCAAATCCTGACTGTCGGTCCTGAATTTTATTTTCCTTGCACCCTGATTTCCTCGTGAGGTCCCAGGGCTCTCGGCTTTACGCAGTGAGGTGTAACAGGCCACGTCCTGGCTGGATGACGGATGGCCGGAGAGGCGCGGGGCCTGCAGCTCTTCGCGAGGGCTCTCCTTGCTTTTGACGGGCCCGTCCCGGTTTGAACACATCCTTAGGACGCTGCAAGGCACTTCCGAATGCATAACAGGGTCCGGTTCTATTCAGACGCCAAGAAATTTCTAAATATGTGTCAAAGACTATGTCCAACTCTGCATATAAGTAAACATCTAAATTTGAAATATAAATATACACACATGTAAATGACTTTCACCATCATAGTGGTTACCATCTGTAAAACAGCTAACCCTGCTGGTTAGAGGATGCAGAACCACTGTCCACAGGAAAACTGGGCAGTTGGGTCCCTTTGAGCCTTCAGGGCAGCCTTCTCATCAATCAGTCAATCAAGGAGTTAATTGATTACTGATAACCTTGCTACACGTGTGTTTCTGAGGCAAGCGACATTATTTGCTGTATGTTTTTGATTCATTAAGATTTAACTCATACCCAAGAGTGCCACATCTGTCTCCAGCAGAGCTAATCTCGCACATTTTCCCTGTGAGGCACACCCAAGTCTCACACGTGTGAACACAAGGTTATAGTGAAAGCATTTTCATTTATAAGCAAGACACCCACGGGAGTGAAATGAACAGAATGAGAAATGTATTTCCAATAATATATCTGACAAAAATAAGCAAGCAGATTGCTGGGAATATATATAAACACACAGTAGAAAATAGGATGATTTCTCTGGTAATACAGTAAATTCTAGTTGAAACTCCTGCAAAATTCATAAGGATAGTGATGATAAATAATAACAATAATACTAAAATAACCTGTGGGAGAGGATATGAAGAATAATAGCTTTTATACACATATAAAAGTTCTCCAAAGGTAGGTATGAGAATTCTCATAGCCGTAGAATTATGTGAAATTCAGAAAACCTGGAAACTAATTATATATCCATTAGCAAAAAAATAGGTAAATGTGTGATGTTATAATCACACAGTCTTTATAGCAATAAGGATGAAATGACTAAATTCTGCAGCAGCAAGGCTAAACCCACAAATTTAATGTTGAATAAAAGATATGAACCCCAAATATGTATTATCGGGGCATTCATAGATGATGCATTCATAGATTGTGCAAAAATAGACAAAGTGTTTTAGGATGAAGAGACACAGTTAACCTTAACTGGAGAATGAATGGAGAGGAACTTGAATGGTGACTTTTCTTTCACGTGTGAATCATATCCCATTTCTCGATTCATTTTTGAGACTACGTATAGATGTAGTCAGGCTTTGAAAACATATTCTAATCTCTGTGCCTCCCCTTTCAACCTTTTTATGCTACCTGCAATTCAGATCTCCCTAAGTCTGTGCCTTGATCACAGCGTGTCTACTGCTTGATGACCTCACCCTGCGTAGCTCTGTGTAACACTGATTCCTTAGGAGTCGGCTGGACTGGCAACACTGCCACAGATTCCCAGGCTGTGCACACTCCTGAACCACCAGATGCAAGGCAGGAGTCCAGGTACTGAGTACCCGGAGCACCTCCCCTCCCGGTTGGTCAGTGAGGAACGCAGCTCCTCCCCTGCCACTCCTCACTGATGTGAGATCAAAGCCACCTCTCATCTCCATGCACAAACTCGTGACTTCAGAGAGAGGATGGAAGACATTGTTTCTCTTTCATAGAAAAGATGACTCAGAATTTTGCAGTCTCATTTGCTTTTGTTGTGCAACTACTTGATCTATACCTTGTTTGCACGATGTGATGTTTCTATTGCAACTGGATTCTCACTTATGCTTTCTGTTGAGTGGAATCCATGGATGCTAGCAAAGCGATCTTGACATTGGATTAGTTCTGCTTTGCTTTTGATATCCTTTTACCCCAGAAACACATAAGCAGCTGTTCAGTAGTGACGTGTTCTTGCTGAGACAATCGGGGTTTAGCATATACATTTCAGCTCATCCCTTAGGTCACCATCCTCCTGGATTATTCTGTCCATCATACTTACCATACGCAGAGCTATGCCAGAAAAGCCTTTCCTAAACTGTTCATTCTGGAATTGGGAGCACTTGAGGATGAATATCCTTTGAGAAATGCTTTGCCCCAGGAAATACCTTCCTTCCAGCATAGCAGTAAATATTCCATCAGGAGTGGTAGCTCTCTGAATCCATCCCACGGGGGCGATTCCTCTGTCTTCATCGTACAGTTCAAATGGTGCTCTGTGAGTTCCAGGCTGCAGTAGACACTTCAGTGCTAGACAGACTCTTCTGAACCAGTGTAAGGAATTCTAGCTCTCTAATTAATTCAGATTTTATGATCATAATGAATCCAATCTGCAGGTGTTATATTAACCACCAGGGAGCCTGTCAACTGGCCCATAAATGTCAAGGAAACATATTGAAACTGATAAGAGAAAAGTAAAAAGGATTTATGGAGATGACAGAAGCTTGTGCCTTGTTCCACAGATCTGAACTGCCTTGATTCACAGGAATACTTTTTTTGAAAAACATTCTATTTTCTGCATGCTTTTCAACGAAGAAAATAATAAATGGAGAGAAGTTGTTTATTTATGTTGCTCCACATAATTCTTAGTATGAAAAAAAAGAAAGAAAAAGAGAGTGCTGCTCTTGGATTTAAGTACAGTTTTTAAGGGCTAGAGAGGAAAGCCAGATGAAGTGCAGTCTTTCCTCCTTCGCAAGCCTGGTTCCAGGTGACGCAGCTCCGGTGCCGGACCGCGGTCCCAGGCCCATTTCCACAGGATCCCTCAGCCTGAGGACTTCTCAGGCAACTTCACCATGGATTTGCTGAATTTCTGGTAATTTGCTTTAAAGGTCACTCCCATTACACACTCTCAGCTTTAGACACAGAGCCTTATACAGTTTGGATTCTAAATATGACCTCGGAGCTGGGGTTTTAAATTGTGATCCCGAAGCATAAGAAGAAGTAGGGCTACTGCCTTGGAAAGTGTGTACCCCTATGGCTACAACACCTGCGGTACCCTGGGGAGGGTTCTCTTTGAGAGGCGGTAAAGGACTCTCCAGAAAGACAGCAAGTAAGGGAGGGCTCCACACTGCAGGAGAATGTGCTCAGCACACGCTGCAGAGGAGGAAAAGGGTGATGGGCACTCGTTTTCAGAGTTGGAAATGAAGGGCTCTGAGGGGAATCGAGTCCATGGAGATGGAACAGCAGGGCAGAGTCACGGTCACCAGAGCTGCTGGATGCACACAGTGTGCAGGGCTCCAGCCTTACATCCGTGACTGGCCCATCTTCCTGAGTGTCTGCAATTAGTTCGAGAGATCATTGCAAATTAGAGCTACACATACGATGGAGGGGGACAAGTAGGGAGGGGAGAGGGAGGGGAAGTGTCCTGCCCAGTGGAGCGGGGTTAGGGTTAGGGTTAGGGTTAGGGTTAGGGTTAGGGTTAGGGTTAGGGAGGAGCAGGTCCGTTATGTGCTGCAGGCATGGACTAATAGAAATGCAAAATGTGTGTGAAACAGCTGGAAAGATGAGCAAAGCCTGAGTCAGAACTAGAGACACAGATTCCTCTTCAACCCGACTGACACGCAAAGCACCAGTCAGCTCCACTGTTCCCATCAAATTATGTTGAAATATATTATACATAAAACCAGCATATGCCAGGTGACTGGCATACTTATGGGAAGAATATGGAAATATTTTTGAATCTCCAAGTATGGTATGAAGTATATTTCCATTCTAGGAGGCTGGGTGGAGGTTGGATTTTCACCTTCAGTTTCCAGAATCTCCAACTATGTTTCAGGTAACATCATACTTAGATTTCAC
This sequence comes from Hydrochoerus hydrochaeris, assembly GCA_004027455.1. Lineage (NCBI taxonomy): Eukaryota > Metazoa > Chordata > Mammalia > Rodentia > Hydrochaeridae > Hydrochoerus > Hydrochoerus hydrochaeris. The sequence goes on from PVLA01008159.1 coordinate 14,503, forward strand.
ATTGTTCAGTTGACCGTTCTTTGCTACTCCCGTGGTGCTGAATAAAATTCTGCTTTTAAATAAGTGACAAAGTGGGATTGGTGAGCAGAAATGGTAATTTGGAAAGACTGCTGACTGAAGTTCAGGACAGCACAGCTTGTGCCACGAAAATGCAGAAATAAAACAAACAATAAAAACAGCCAGTTTTTAAAAATGCAAACAAAAACAGTTTTCAATGAAATGCAAGGTTTTTATGACCTTGGAAATGTTCTGCCAGAATTTGTCTTCTCTGTACTGCCCAGTTGTCAAGAGAATTCAGTACAGTTTAGTGTGCTTTGCTAGCTTTGGGTTACCCTTAAATCAAGTAAGTGACTGTCAAACCTCACCACCTCCTGAAGATAGTCCCCATTGTCCTTGAGTTTTAATTAGCTCAGTGTTAAAGTCACTTTTCAGATTTAAGTGTAGCTGTTAATTTGGATGAGTTTGAAGTGCACCTGTAGATTCTAAAGCCAGGCCATCACAAAAACAGTGCAAATCAACACTCAGGCACCTTCCCTCTCCCCTGAAAGCATTAGAAATTTTGTTTTAATTTTCCAGTGAATGTTCACCTCTCCCGACTAAGACCACATGCCGTTGTTCAATAGAGTTCTGGAACTTCTCACCTTCAGCAAGTACCTAATGGAGCATTTTCAGCATTCTAGGAGACAGGGTGGAGGTTGAAGTTTCGCCGGCAGCTTCCAGAATAAAGCCTGCAGCCTTACTCTTCGTCCATTTACATGCTGTGTCTCTGCATAAGTGTTCTTTCCTTGAAGGAAACACCATCAATCTAAAACAGGCTTAAAAATCAATGAAGTTAGATATTAGCAAATTCATTTAATTGTCAAATTTTATTTAACATCCATTATTTTGGATTCAATAATATAAAAATTGCATGGATTCAAACACTAGGACTTGGTATTAATTGGTCTGCAGGGTCATTGGCTTATGTGGACCCAGAGGCAGGTCTAATAAGTTGAGATAACTTTCTCTTCTTAAAATTATACTTCAAGATTACTCAGTGCTTCTCGGTAACATATTTTAGCTTACACCTTAGAATCCTAGTGTAAACAAACAAACAAAGGCAAATATCTATGCAAGGGAAAAAATGATAGTAACCAGACAATGCTATAAACAGCAATCAGTTTTGCAATTCTCTTTTCAATTAATATACGCTGTAAAGAGACAACATTAGTCCAGGAGGTGATCCCCACCTGGAAACCAGTGCTGCATGTGGGTCGTTGACAGAGTGGGGACAGCCAGACCCAAGCTTCTCTCCATGAGTCACACCATTTACAGACTGCAGAGGGAGAGAATCAGGCCTCACCAGGAAGCCATCCTCCCCTGGAAACCATATTATTTTCATTGTTTTGTTGGGTTGGGTTTTATTCTCTTTTGTTTCATTTATTATGTTAAATCTGATGCATGAGCAGCTATTTAAAAAGTAGCAAAACATATTATGGTAGCCATTTTGGATTTACTAATAGCTTGTTTTGAAGTCCTTTACTGCATTCATTGTTTTGGCTTTATTGTTTCTATTCTGTTCTGTTCTGTTCTGTTCGATTTTTACTATGTCCAAAGAAATCTGCAGCTATTTTGAAGAGAACAAAATGTGTTATAGTAACTATTGTTGATTTTGTAAGGTTTTGAAGTCCTGTATCACTTATACTGGTTTATTTTGATTGGTTTTATTCCGTCTTAATTTTCTTGGTTTTATCCTCTTTAAAATAAAATAGAAAGGAAATATAAAAAAAGAAACAATATTAGTAAGTCAGGATACATGGTTTTCTGAAAATTGCTAAAGATGAACTCAAATTACAACTTGGAAAACTGAAGTTAAGTGTATCAAAGTTTATATAACATACATAACTTGGGAAAGTTATACCAAAAATACCATCTAATTACCTAATTAGAACCCCTTTTCCACACCAGACCCTACCCCTACCTCACTGTAGATTATGTATAAAACATTGTAATGAGGACAGTAGAAAATTTACAGGTTAATGGTCTACCAAAAAATAAATATATGAATCATCAAAACACTCATGTTAAAAAGTAGAGACTTTTACATTGTTTAACCCAACATAATTTTTTCAAATAATATTCTACAGGAAAATGACTATTTAATATATATAATTTCATTATGTTTAAATCTATTTTAAATTGAAAGCCTTTCATTTCTTTATATCACCCTCCATTTCACATTATAATAATTATTTCCTAATCAATCAATTTTATTGTTTTGACACTTTATTTTATATAAATGAAATTAGATAAGATGTACAATTTTGTGTCTGGGTTCTTTCATGGAAGCACGCATTTGTGAAAATCATTTGTGTTGCTTTATGTAGCTGTAGTTTCTTGGTTTTTAGTAGTGTATTTTATTACACTCTATAAATAAAACACAGTTTATTTGTCTATGCTACTGTTAAGTGAAATTTGGATTCTTCCTAATTTTTACTAATATGGAATGCAGCTATACATAATTCATATGTCTTATACACAGCCCTGTCAGGTAAAATCATGCATGTAGTTTCTGGATACTAAATTCCATCTTACCAGGAAAACTACTTCCATCCAAAACAATTGAAGTCCTTTACTGGCTGCACCTACCTAAGAATCCCCACATCTTTGCCAACATTGGCTGTAGCTAGATTTCCTTTGATAGCTGGTGTGGCATTTGCAGTCTGTAAATATTTCTTTTGGTTCCAGAACGCTCAGTTATGACAGGTTAACTTACTGGTCTGTTCCTCTGAGCTTGGTGCATGTTTTCCTTGAGTGTTGTTTGTTTTGTTTTGAGACCGAGTCTCACTGCTGCATTCTGAGACCCCCTCAAACTTGAGGGGTGGCCTGGCTTGCCATCTTGCCTCAGCCTTTCAAAGCACTGGGGTCACAGGCATGTTCCCCACACCCAGCTCAGGGCTTATCTTTAACATCTCAATGATCACTTCCCCACATAAACCTGCATTATCTTCAGACTGTGCATTGCTTTGCATGTTATTAACATGCAATGTATCCACAATTTTTGTGTGCATTCTGTAACATACATATCTGGCTTCATTGTCTTCACAAGTTTACATAATTGACTGAACAATTTTTACTGGAAAGGGCCATCCTGTTCCAGCAACTTAGGATGAAGCTTTTCTGTAGTCATCCTGGGCCTCTTTCTATGGGAACTTTCTCTTTTCCATCTTGTCTAAAAATCAAGAGAAAATTTAAACATGCATAGAATAAGGTATCAGAAAACTCTTTAGGCAAGAATTGCATTGCAATCCAGTTTTAGACAAATAGTCTCCACTGTAAGGTTTTCCTCCAGAGAACATATGGTGCTTTTCAAATGTCCAAATTAAATTTGCATCAATGTTTTGCATTTACAATATGTCCCAGAATGGCAACTTTCTAGGCTTGAAATTGGAGTTTGTTCCATTATCAAGTAGCTATTATTTGACAGTTTTTTTTAAAGAAATCTTCCTGGAAACACACACAGAGAAACATTGATTTCCTAAGCTCAATAGCCAGTCCAGGAAGTGACAGTGATTTATTTCTGGACCTCCTGGTGGGACACAACACCCCATTCAGGACACAAGCTGTCAAACACTCAGACAGCTTAACTTGAGGTGTTTAGCAAATGACTGCCAATGTCATAAAGGGGAAGGAAACAGCCCTAGGCGGGGGCCAGTGATCCAAGCCTCCCTGAGAGGGCAGTACTGTGGGCTTAGTACTCAACATCGTGGTCCCTAAGCATCAGAAGCAGGCGGGCTCCAGTGCTAAATGTACTACTCTTCTGGAGAACAGGAGCTCCTTTGGGATAGTAATTGTGTTAAAATTACCTTCAAACTTCAACAACTTTAAGTGCTTAGGGGGAAAAAAGCTTATTCTTTTTAAAATGCATATTTTAGAAGAGAAAAATAATATCCCAAGGAGAAGATAAGCATATCATTTTAATGCTTTGGAAGATCAATTCCCTATATGCTAATATAATCACGTTTGCAGGTGCATAATCCAATTGTGTCTTTCAGGTTTAATGACTGAGTCACTAGGACAGAAAGAAGTCTCTGGTATTTTTTTTGGGGGGGGATTTTTTTTTTCTTTTTTTTTTGGTACTGGGGATCGAACTCAAGATTTTGCGTTTGCCAAGAAGGCACTTGTGCCACTGAGTTAAACACTGGCCCTTTATTTGGATTTTTTTTTGTATTTCTTTTTTCATATATCAGGTATCAAACTCAAGCCCTTGTGCTTGCCAGGCAGGCACTATGCCACTGAGCTACAGCCCCAGCCCTCTGGTAGTTCTTGTTGTGTGGAGATAATTGGGTATTCTGGGAATACAGATATAGAAAGAAGAATAAATTTTCCTGGAAAACTGAAGTACAAGCACCCACCTATGATGGCTACAATGTTTGTATTCCACAAAAGATGGTCGCTTCCTAAGTGTGTCACAAGTTTCCTGTGCTCTACAGCACCACATTCTGTCATGCCAAACGTGATAGAAAAGAAATGCTCTTCCATACTTACTTAGAAATTAGCAGTTAATGTTCCTTGAGGAAACTGAAAGAAATTTTTCTGATTCAGAGCATCTCGATGGACCCTATCTCCTGATCTACTCTGCCTATGTTTCTTTTTGTTAGTGTATCCAGCCTATCTATGTTAGAGATTATAGCCAACTTTCTCTGCCTCATCTCTGCTATGCTATTTTTCTGCCATTGGTTTTTACTTTTCCCCTTCATTCCATGATCTGCCCTGTTCACTGAGGCCTCTCTACTACTGTGTCTGAAATCCTGGCGATTTTTCTCTCTCTCTCTAGAATGTCCTTCAGTATTCTTTGTAGGATTGGATTAGTGGTCACAAATTCCCCCAGTTCCTCTTTGTCATGGAAGTATCTTGTTTCTTCATTAATTTTAAGAGATAGTTTTGCAGGGTACATCAACCTGGGTTGGAGGTTATTTTCTTTCAGGGTTGGGATACTTCACTCCAAGATCTTCTTGATTTGATGGTTTGTGATCATGAAGTTTGTTGTGAATCTGATGGGTTTTCCTTTATAGGTGATCTGTTTCTTTTCTCTGATTGCTTTTAATATTCTGTTCTTGCGTTAAATTTCTGGGATCTTAATTATTATATGTCTGGGTGTAGATCTGTTTTGGTTGTAGCTGGCTAGAGTTCTGTATGCCTCACATATCTAAATATCATTTCCTTTTCCTATGCTTTGGAAGTTTTCCTTAGTTATTTCTGTGAATGGCCTTTGCATCTCATTTGTATTCACCCCTGCTTCTTCACTCACGTGTTTTATTCTTAAATTATAGATCCTCTCGTTGCCTTCCAGCCTTTGTATTGTTACTTCCTGGTTCCTTGTTATTTTGAAGAGATCTTTCCTTTTGAGATCACACATTGCAAATCTATCTTCAAGGTCTCCTCAGGTGAGGCAAGCTTTAAAATATACTCACATACTCTATAAAAAAAAACACTGTATTCTTGAGAAAATGGTCATGGTGAACCAATGCACTGGTTTTAGATTTTAATGTACTTTTTTTAGGCTTTTACATTTTGAACTAGAAAATAGTCCCATAGTTAAGAGGAGTCATAAAAAAATTGCTCTGAGGACTGCTTTCTTAATTGGTAATGTTTAAACAGGCAACAGGAGAGAAAATGCAAGACTCAAGGCTGGACAGTTCCAAGCCATAAATAAATTAGGGGAGTGACCTTCAGCTGACTTTAAGGGTGAGGATGTTTCCTTTCCTTTAGCTGCAAAGCTTCTGACTCCAGGAGGCCTCTGGCAAGGCTCCAACACCTGGCCCAGATAATATCAGAGCAGGGCTGGGGCCCTGGGGCCCCCTTCCACACCTGAGGCCATGCTCCACCCTGCAGGAGGAAACCATTTTCTCCTAGAAGCACAAAAGCCTTTTTATGCCTCAACACAACTGCTAAATTAATCTTTATTGCTCATAGAAATAATGACAATCTTTTTAGTTATGACTATATACTTGTTAAAAAGGCAAGGATCAAAGGAGTAATTAATTCAGGCCATTATCAGTTATTAACATGCCAGAGTGAAGCAGTTTTCACATTCTTTCTTAAGTCAACAAAGCAGAAAATAAAATAAAAATGAATAAGAAAAAACATTGGGGAATTTTAGTATACTAAAATCAAATTTTAACTACTCCGCAACTTCTAAAATCCAGGTCAGCTCTTATAAGACAATTATAATTAAATTCTATTATAGGAATATTCATATTCATACAGTATTCCACTTTTAGCATTTTATTTGTGCTGCCAAAGCGAGCACTTCATACAGTATTGATAGCAGAAGATACACAGAATCAGAAAGGGTGGAGCCAGGAGTCAGGATGTTTTGTGATCAAAAGACAAGTTGAGATGGAAAATCTCCATGGCCGGAATGAAACTGTCTGTTACCCGGGCAAGTTTTTAGGGTGAGGAGTCACCCAGCTTTAGGGACTGATTCCCCCAAGGTTCCTGTGAGTTTATGCCTCCTAAAGTCAGGAGGAACTTTTTGTTCTGGACTCTTTTTCAGAACCTTTGCATAGCAAAAGCCTTTGAAGAGAGAGTGTCTATCAGGGCAGCGGCAGCCTGCTCTTCACCAGCTTCCAGACAATGCCCCCCCTGAGGCAGCACAGGGTGGGTTCCAGGAGCACCTTTGGAAGCTGGAGGTTTTCTAATGGATGCCAGCTCTGTCTGTGGTTGCCTACCATATGCAGGTAACGAAGTCAGGGGCCTCCTGCCCTGTGCTCACATCTGCGAAACTGACCAGTGAGCATTAAATTGGAAGCAAGGTGAGCTCCCCAGGCCTTTGCAGTCTTCCCAGCAGAGTGTGACACAGAGAAGGCCAAGAATGGGAAACACAACCATGGCAAGCAGTGTGACGCCATCTATTCTTGCTAACACTGGAAATGAGATTCCACTAAAGCAAAACGAAAACAATCAAAAAGCTCCCCGGTGAACCAAGAGACATCAGCAGGATAGCTACCTTGCAGTGAAAAGGGAGGCACATGCCAAAGTCAACTGGAGAATTTTTTTTTGCCCATATTTTGTATTCTGAGTAACTACTTTGAAGATGACAATATGCAATGTATTTAACTATTGTTATTGTCTTATTATTTTGTTATGAAATTTTTGTTTACCTTTTTTCAACAAAATTAAAATATATATATATATATATATATATATATACACACATATATATATATAGGGATTCTGGGAAGACGGCAGAACAATAAGCAGCAAAATAAAAAGCATCTCAGAGAGAAACAGCCCAGATGCTGGAATATAGCATTCTGAAGGAGACCAGAAGGAAAGAAATAAGAAACAGATCCCCTCAATCCAGGAAGAAACTAAAGTGAAAAAAAAAAGAAAGAAAAGAAAAACTTAAACAGAAGGTGGTAGCCAGATGCGCTTTTACCAGAGCTGGCCCCATGATGTGCCAAACAGCACTGGAATCCACAGACGTACGGCCACAGTGAAGCTGGGGTTTGGCAAGCCAGAGGGCCTTGGTGGGAAGGGAGAAGTGGACTGGAGAACTGAGCTGGCTCTCAGTGAGTGTGGGGACTCAGTCCTGCCACAGGAGTGGGCGATTGGCCAGGTGCCATTTTGGAATCAGGCAGGATAAGCCCAGAACCAGAACTGCAGCCAGCTTCATTCAGCCACTCCTAGCACAAAACACATTGGTGAAAATTGCTTGGATTGAGTTCTGGACCTGTCTGTGATCCAATAGCCAAGGCTGAGGTTTCTGTAAAGCTCTCCCTTGTTGGAGACCACTATGAAGCAGCTCTGAGCAGGATTCAAATTTTATTAATTGTAGGCTTTCTATGTTTATCTGTGAGTCTGTCCTAGGCCTCAGCCCCTTGTCTGGTGATGGAAGCTGATTCATAGTAAGTGAACCTCAATGAATCACTGGTCCTGGCTGAGGCCTGTAGTGGCGTGTGAGGCCAGAGATACCTCAAAGGGAAGGATAAGGCCAGACCTGAAGACAACTTGGTTCCTCCACTAATTAAGTAAATGGAGACAGCAGTTAAAGCTCACTCCTATAGTCTCAATCCTACCATGAATGTTATATTGGAGATAAGATGATCCTCCTAAATTGGCATAATTTATCACTAGAAGAAGTCTTTAAAGCAGCTCCTGAGGTCCTGCTCATTTCCTGCCTTTTCTCAGTTTTCTCACATTTTGTCCTTGGTCCTAATAAAACGGGCTAATCCAGAGAAGACTTGGTCTTAGCCCTTGGAGTCGCAAGCTCAACTAACCCTCCTGGAGCCCTAAAAAAATCATACAATTGTCTCTTTTTATTTAACCTCTGCTGTACACTCATTTGAATGATCAGAGATGTAGGTCAGGACCCAATAATCCCTAACCAACCCTGGCCCCATGGCACACACTAACATGGTGAAGACTCCCACTGGTTAACCAGCTCAGAAGGGAAGGGCCAGGCTGCCCCACCCTGCTTATACTCCAATAGTCACCAGCAGATTGGGGAGGGCAGCAATCCCTAGCTAGCATGCTTCAGAGTAACTATAACCAATATAGGAAGTACCAGGGACACCACTACCCACTTGTCAGGAACATAACAAAAGGAAGAAACAAAAGGCAGTCTCTGGCCTCCAACCCAAGTAGTACTGGCCCAGGAGAGGTAAACACAGAAAAGATCAGCAGTTGCACATCTGCAGTTTCTGAAACAACAGCATCTGACATAAAGAAACAATTTCATGAAATTATAGAACTTAAAACAGAAATATTAATACAAGTAAAAGAAGCTATAAAAATAATAAATGCTAAACACTTCTCAAGAAGACTCAGATGGAAGACTAGAGGAGTATAGAAAAAGGAGGGAAACCTTTGATGAAGAATATAAAAAAACATTTAGAATACATGAAACAGATTCAAAGAGATTGCCAGAAAATTAAAAACTCCATTGAAAGCTGGCAAAACTGCTTGAAAGAAACTAAAGACAGACTATCAAATCTTGAAGACATGTTTGCAACTTGTGATCATGAAAGGAAAGATCTCTTAAAAATAACAAGGATCAAGGAAGTAACAATACAAAGGCTAGAACATGACAAGATCTATAACTTAAGAATAAAAAACGTAGAACCAGGGATTTAGCTCACTGGCACAAGTGTTTGCATTGCAAGCACAAGGTCATGAGTTTGATCCCCAGTAACAACAACAACAACAAAAAAGAATAAAAAATGTGAGTGAAGAAACAGGGGTAAACACAAATGAAATACAAAGGCCATTCACAGAAATAATTAAGGAAAACTTCCAAAGCATAGGAAAAGGAAATGATATTTAGATATATTAGGCATACAGAACTCTAGCCAGCTACAACCAAAACAGATCTACACCCAGACATATAATAATCAAGATCCCAGAAATTTAACACAAGAACAGAATATTAAAAGCAATCAGAGAAAAGAAACAGATCACCTATAAAGGAAAACCCATCAGATTCACAACAAACTTCATGATCACAAACTATTAAATCAAGAAGATCTTGGAGTGAAGTATTTCAAGCCCTGAAAGAAAATAACCTCCAACCCAGGTTGATGTACCCTGCAAAACTATCTCTCAAAATTAATGAAAAAACAAGATACTTCCATGACAAAGAGGAAGTGGGGGAGTTCATGACCACCAATCCAACCCTACAAAAAATACTGAAGGATGAGAGAGAGAGAGAGAGAGAGAGAGAGAGAGACCATGGTTTCAGGAACAGCAGCAGAGGGGGCTCACTAAATGAGGCAAACAATGGAATGAAGGGGAAAAGTAAAAACCAATGGCAGAAAAATAGCATGGCAGAGATGAGGCAGAGAAGGTTGTCCATAATCACTAACTTGGATGGCCATGATACACTAATAAATAGAAACACAGCAGAGTATATCAGGAGATAGGGTCCATCAAGATGCTCTATACAAGAAATACAATTAACCTGAAAGAAGGTTTATGGACTGAAAGTCAAAGATGAGAAAATAATGCTCTATGTGACAGGGTACCAGAAAATAATGCTCTATGTGACAGGGTATCAGAAAAATGTGGAGGTAGTTCACCCTTCAGCTGCAGACTGTTTGGAAAAACATGACACTTTTATACAAAGGAGAACTACTCAGCTATAAGGAAGAAAAATCTTGAGGCTCTTGTAGGTAAATGGATACAACTTGAGATCATGTTCAGGGGTAAAAAGGTTCAGAATCACTTAAGTAAATAGTGGGTTGCCTCCCTAATCTATAAACTAAAGGAGTTAGTGGAATACAAAATGTATAATGCACCCTGAGAAAGTGAAAGTGAGGAATTGTCTAAAAAGGGAAGGTGTAGACATTGTTAATCTTGTATCATGATTTGAAACCCATACTGTTTTCATCACTCTATTTAGTTTAGTTATATTGTGTCCTAGTTTGTCTACTTATACTAGATTTGATGGCATGGGCAGCTATTCCAAAGATAGCAGGATATGCTATCTTTGGTTACTATGGTAACCATTTTTCATTTCCTGTTAACTTAATTTGAAGCCTTGTATTGCTTCCACTGTCTTGTTTTGAATGATTTTTATTCTATTCTATTTTGTTTGATAGTATCAAGTCTGATGGTATAGGCATCAGAAGACAATAAGATACTCTATGATATGCATTCTGGTTTGATTATTATCTTCTTTTGAAGTCCTAAAATGTCTCCAATGTTTTGTTTTTATTGATTTTGTTCTGTACTGTTTTGTTCAATTTTATTATGCCTGATGCTATGGGAAATTCTATTGAAGATAACAAGAGACATTATGGTAACCATTGTTGATCACCTTGTATTTTGGTTTTAAGTCATGTACTATGCCCATCCTTTTGTTTGGACTGACCCCATTTTGTTTTTTCTCATTATGTATAAAACTCCCTGAAAAGCTGAGGGACCACAAAGAAAGACGAATGCTCAGCAAGGACTTTCCTGGTATCAGAGTCCACAGACCTGCAGTTATTGCCATCTTTGTTTCCAGTTCAGATCATCCTAGGAAACCAGAATTCCTGTCCATTCCTCACAGCCTGTCCTCTGCTCCGACAGCCCTGCACTCCATGCGGGCACTCTCTGTCCCCTCCATTTCCTTCCCCCTGCCATGGGATCGTCATGCATGACCTCTTTGCTGGGCGTCACTCCCTAGCACTCAGGGCAGTGTGGTGCTGGACTTTCTCTCTGCTGCACCCACCTGTCCTTCACATCCTGCCAGTGGGCTAACACTGATGAAGCTGAGCGTTAGTGAGTGGTGAGTGGAGGAGCAGGAGGACGAGGCCCTTACCCACTCCTGCTCATTTCAAGTCTCCCCTCTCCTTGCAGCTTCCTTGCCTGCCCCCTTCCGTCTTCACAAGCATCGCTGACGCTGAACACTCAGGTTAGCTGGCAGGAAACATTTAAATAACAACAAACTCTTCCCTCACTCTTTTCCCTCCACCTGACCACTATCTCCCTCACTTACCGGAACTCACAAAATACATGCAGAACTAAGGACAAACGCAGATGCAACATGCTTCTCGAGGGCTTATACATTGGAAAGTGGTGGTCAGGAAAACTTTGATGGGAGATGCTGTGCATGGAAAGGACACGTACCAGCCAAACTCACCCCGGAGACATCCGCAAGGCTTGGCTGCTTCTAAATAGAACCTAAGCAGATGCTTCATATTCCAGTGTTACACACTGTCCGTCCTGTAGGAAACTTAGGTGCATTTTCACTCCTCTTCACCGCTGAGGTACCTATACTGACGTATTGTGTTAAGGAGGCTTAGCAAGATCTTTCCTTTGTAGTTAGAGACCGCTCTGTGATAATAGCGTCCTTGGCCCTCCAGCCGAGAGGAACCTGTTTGCCTTCCCTAGAATGTTATAAATAAATGGAGCAGATGCAGTTGGGACATTTAAAGCTGCCAGATTTTATTTCCTCCAGTTTATTTCAGATGTACTCTGAGTCTCAGCACTTAACAATTACTGCAGAGGGGATTCTGTAAGTTCAAGGCTTAGATTTATTATACACACGTTACCAACTTATGCAACCCAGATCTGATCAAAACCAAGTAAAATTTTGATTTTTTTTCATTGAATATAAAACTCTGCCATCACCACCAGCTGGTATTGGTTTATGATTTCTCTACACTGTCTGTATTCCATAATGGAGCACATAATTCAATGAAGAAAGAACAAAACAAAAATTTTAAAATGTCTAAACAACCTGGCTGAAAGTACTCTAGAGGCACCTTGGGTAACATTAGATGAGCTAGAATACTAGATTTAGCTCTATTTTTCTAATTTGCAAGAAGGCATATTCTTTTGGCTTCTCATGTGTAAAGACTATATGCTTTGGCTGTGGCAAAGCTCTAAAATATGATCTGGAAAAATCTGCCCTAAGGATGTCATACTTTGCTGTTTTTGTTTCTTTCAAAAAAAAGATGATGCTTGGCTGTGTTACACAACTCAGTCCTGGTCATCAGGACTTGCACTTTCCCAAGGGCCACTGCATGTCCTTCTCCAATATCCACCCCATGTTCTGAACAACATTTACAAACAGAATCACAAGTGACCGCTTTTCTTGTTGATGCTTAGCTAAGAAAGCATAGGAGAGAGAAATCATCACAGAGACTTAGAAAGAAAGCTCGTTACTCATTCACCTGCCCTGTTGCAGAGCGAGCCTAAGGAGAAAACGCTGGCTGGTGAAATCCTACTCTGGATCAACTGCCAGCAGGAACTCTGGCTAAAAGCCAGACATGAGCACCTGCACTTATTAAGGCTCTGTGCTGGCCCAGGTGATCCAAAGGATAGAGACCGTGAAAGCCCAGACTCAGCCAGAAGGAACGCTGTGCTCACACTAGTTTTGTTCTTTTGGAGCCAACAATTAATGATGGAAACAATAGGTAACATCCAGAGGGGCGTAGTTTAGTTTCCACATCCAGAATTGAACATCTAGCAGGTGGTTCTGCTGATGAGAGGTGAAATTAACAGTTAAAATTGGAGAGGAAGTATTCTACTTGGTCAGATGACTTCAAGCTATTTAAATGTCATGGCACGGTTTCAGAAACATCCCAAAGAAATGCTGGTTTTGTACCCAGTCTGCCTCCCTTGCTGTGTCCCCACCTGTCTCCTCTTACTTCCACGCCTGCACTGAGAGGAAGTGAGGTGCAGAGTGTCGCCTTAAAGCCATGCAAATTGTAGCTGCTTACTTTTCTGCTGGAAAAGCAATGTGTTAAAGGGAACACATAGGAGCAAATTCTAGAGCTGTTTGTATGATTTTCTTAATGCATCTTTTAAATACTTAAAGAAAGATGCAGCTTCTCTCATAGATTCCTGCGGATATTCCCACAGTCAAACCCAGGTCTGAATGCTCACACTTCAAGGGCGCACACAACGCATCCACAGGCCTTTGCATCTGTTTAGATTCATGTTCATTTACTAAAACGCTTACATATTTAAAGTTTTTAAAGGCTATTTCATGGATATCCCTGAATAGTCTGTGAAAACAGGAAGGGTCTGGGTTCCTGCAGCCGATGGGCCGTGTCAGCCCTTCCTGTCTCACACCTGGGGCGCCTCGACGCATGACCTCCTCCTCCCTGTGTGTCAGGGTTCTTCCTGATGCTCGGCATTGGGGCGGCACTATGTGGGCTTTTAAAGCCTAAAATATTTGTCTTCCTGCCTGCCTCCCCTCCGGTTCTTTCTTCCTTCCTCTTCCTTTTTCAGGTTATTATCTTCACTTCTTTTAAAGGTGTTATATGAGTGTATAAATAAGGAAACCATAAGTTAGAAGGAAAGATAAAAGACAGCCAGAACTGTGGGGAAAATGGAAATGGCAATTTGTTATGTGAGCAAAGAAACAAACTTAAAAAAGATGTCCAAATTAGAGGATAGGTTGAATGGTCCCTAAAAAATACTAAAGAAAATAAAATTGTTGTACACATAATAATTTGTGGAACAATCCAGGCATGGTGGTACACACCTGAATCCTAGCACTGGGGAGGCTGAGACAGGAGGATGGCTGTGAGTTCAAGGCCAGCCTGGTTTGTGTAAGTTCAAAGCCAGCTTTCACTTACATAGCAAGGCCCTGCCTCAAAACCAAAGAACAACAAACAAACAAAACAATACGTGGCATAAAAGTCAGCTGGGCTATGCCAAAAAAAGCTGATGTCGCTTCACTCAATAAAATCAGAATGAAAAGAAAAAAAAAGCCAAGACAGACTTGATCCAAGTGCGAAATCGTGATAGCAAACCTGAATTCAAATCTGCATGTTGCAAATTCTTTGGGCGTGTGGAACTGTGAGGGAGAGCTGCAGGGAGGGAGCCTCCCAGCCCATGGGGCCGGCCATGCAAGCCATGCAGTGGGAAGCACAGAACCCCAAGGGCTGCACCCTGAGTTTCCATCGAGTGGGTGACTTTGATGTTCAGTGGTAAATCCCATTAACCTATACAACAAAGATCAAAGTATATTGTTTTTAAATGAAAGGATTTATTGGAATAAAATACAAATTGTCGTGAACTCTCATCTAAAGGCTTCCTCACTCTGACATACTTATCCTGCCGTTCTTGCCATTTTCTGGCGCAGTCTTGGAAGTCCTCTTTCCCATGAGTCTTTTCAAGGTGTGATCAAAAATACAGTGAATGCTGCTGCCAAGCTCCATCTAGAGGACAGGCAGCTTGTCAAACATTATTGTGTGTCTTGTCTTAGCTACTTTTCTCATCGCTGAAATAATATCCAACACCCAAAGTTAAAGGAGGAAAGGTTCGCAGTAGCTCACCTTTTGTAGGGGTTTCAGCTCATAGTCAGCTGGCTCCAAGGCAGGGGTGCAGCACAGAGAAGAAACAGTCCATGGCAGCAGAAGGCAGCAAGCAGCAAGAGATAACAGAAGCCCTATGTCTTTTTGTACTGGGGATCGAATGCATGACCTTGCCCTTGCCAGGCAAGTGCTTGTGCTGCTGAGCTAACTCCCCAGCCCAGCAGCCCTCAGTCTTTCCCTTATATTCTATCTGAGCTGCACACTCTTAGGGCAGGTGGCACCCACATCCAGGGTGGGCCCTCTCATTATCCACACCCAGAACCATGCCAAACCAGTGGACAATTTCATAGTCTCACAGCCTTGATCCCAGGATTGCACACTCAAATCCAGCCATCTCTGAAAATTGCCAGCTGTTTAGACTAAGCCGTGACAGTTTTCATTCACCTTATTCATCAGATCTGGTGTCCTATGACTTCTGTCCCTTCGTCAAAGTCAAAATAACCATGAAAGGTAAACATTGAAATCAACTCAGGACATCAAGGAAGCCAGGACAGTACGATGAGGGAGAGGGAAGGGAAAGAGGACTCCAGAGCTGCTCCAGAGGATGCGGCAAGAAGGGTGGCTACGTGTGTTCAGAGCAAGGAGAGGGTGTTTTGAAGGGGATGATAACTTCTCTGTAAATCTAAACACTATATGTTTTATTGTGCCTTATAAATGCAAAGGAATAATTGCTAGAATGTAGACAGTAAAAAGAGCAATCATGGAGAAATTACCTACATTTGAAAGCCAAGAAGTACTACCTAGAACACTCAGCATAGGAGAGGACAGGGAGGGTTCAGATTTAGTAGCAGTAACAAGAAAGAAAATTTGATCTAAGGTCTCAGCCGTATCAGCAGTAAGTCAGAAGATAACTTTTAATTACAATCAGTAAAAACATAGCAAAAATAAGGGAAAAAATAAATCACAGTGTTATTTAGTGATGTGGTGGTAACAATCAGAAAAATTCTGGGTTTTGTCACAAGATTGCAGTGGAATTATTGCTTCTAATTATGATTTATTCAGTCAGTAGTATTATAGCTTGTATTCTGTACACTGCTACATTTTAGATATAAAAACTGTAAAATTGAAACCACTGTGCTTATCTTCTGGAAATATTGAGATACAAATATTTATTTGAGATAAGTCACTAAATTATTTTCAACCACTATTTAATAACTTTCCCATGTTAATGTTTCAATTTAAAAATAATGCACATATAATTTTTATTAGTGAAATTTAACAACTTATGTTCTGCCTTTAATTGAGTTAATTTCCACATTAATATCACAGGTAGTGTTCACATGCTTATTTCACATTGTGATCTCATTTTCTCAATGGGTGCTTAGCAGAATTTAGCTCACAGTATAATGATATTTGACATAAGAATTTCTTAAAGACAATCGATAGGCACTGCTGCATGTGCCCGATGATTTCATCTAAATGAATTCACAGCAGAGCAATCAATTTCAGTTCCACTAGCAAAGGCCCTTGGCTTGATTTCAGCCAGCACGCACAGTGAATCAACAGAGGATCCTGCTCTTGAAGAGGATTCCCACCAAGAACCCACCCCAAGTCTATTAGAAAATCTATTTTCCATATCAAAATTTAAGAGTGTCTAGTTTTCCTCATAAATATTCATGCACTTTTTAAGCAGCCCCAGTGCAATATTAAAGTGGGAAATGAGAAGCCTTTTCAGAATGAGGTCCTGTAAGGGGAAGAGGTATGTGGCCAGCTTTCTGGGCAGCCGAGCACTGGGCAGCATCCCAGCTCATGGTGCACGGTGGTTCAGTCTCGGCTCTGGGTGGCTCCCAACTATGCATTTTCAGCAGACTCTGCAGTTGCATTCTGCAGAGGACCTTGCACACCACACAGACAAACCTGTGTACAAATGTCAATTTCAACCAATAGGTGTGATTAGAGAATGCAAATGCACATTTATGGAAGGAGACCGAATAGCTACCACCACTTGCCTTAAATCTGGGCTTTCCTTTGATAGTTCCATCTTTTGAGTACTTGGAGACTGAAAGGAAAATTGATACAGTTAATGATTTTCAGTGGGAGTTTTATATACTTTAAATAATTTTAAAAGGACATATGAGTTTTAACTTTTTCTAGTATTATCTTGATATTTTTGTTTATGATGCATTGTTTTAATAGGAAGTTATTACTAAATACTCTCTTTAGCACTGATACAGGTATGGAATTCAATATATGCCCATGCAAATATTTTTCTTTGATGTTAAAGGCTGAAACTTTTGCTTTATGTATTAGCTTTATTAAGGAGATTTTGCATACAAATTTAAAATTTTTAGCATAAAGCTGTCATGTAATATGTCTAGCTATGAAGGTTTATAACTGACATCAAATTTATTTGCTAGGGCTGGGGATTTAGCTCACTGGCATAACCACTTGCCTTGCAAGCACGAGGTCGTGAGTTCGATCCCAGGTACCACAAAAAAAACACAAAAACCTTAAAAAAAATTTATTTGCTACGTCATTTTTTTGTTCTCAGGAAAGAAGAATCTTTGCAAGTATGGAGTAGAATTTTCTTTCTAAACTAGTTAGTACCAATGTTACAGTAAAAGCAGGCATGTGCATGTGTGCAAATTTTCTATCTTTTCCAATGAGTAAGGGAGATGAAAGTATTCATCCATAGCTTTACTGTTTCAAAAAAAGTAACACATTAGTTGATGCAGATGAAAATAATTACTTTCATAGATTTGATTTTAATAAATTTAATTATTAGAAGTTGAGAATTTTAACTGTCTTGAGTCTCTTGGCCTTATACACACCTACAAAGGCAATTATAAACCGGAAAGTAAGAAGTAGGAGGTGATCTCATTGTTTCAAAGTAAACTTAACAGGATTGGTTATCTGTACACTCTTTCCTATAATTTTAATGCAAATATTAAACACCTAACTTTATTTTTTTTATTTATTTCTGGTGTTTTGAGACAGGGTCTCACTATGCACCACAGGCTGGCCTGGAGCTCACAGTGACTGTCTTGCCTCAGCCTCTCACTTGCTGGGATTACATCTCACTTTAACAACTTCGTTTGGTGCTAGGTAATCTTAGAGTCCTAGTGTCCTCGTTGTGTGCCTATTAACACACTACTATCCTCACAGCTATGATTTTAGTTGTATTTCTATTTTAACTTTTGACTGATTTTTCAAGTAGAGCAAGGACTGTATCTGCTTGCTCACTGGTTTTTGACCCACATCTGAGATACACTAGGAACTGAGAGATGTTTGATGAATGATGTGACATGTGCTATTGGTTTGGCTCACTTCAGCTCGGCCACACACTCCTCATGCACATCTCCACATGCTGCCTGAGGAGCACGTATGTCCTACAGCTAACAGCCCAGCTGTGCTTGGTGTGAGGAGCTACAGGAGCAGAGGCCCAGCGGCCCTTGGCCAGGCTGCAAGCTCCATGGCAATCCTAAGGGAGCCCCGCAACACACTGAGGGTCTCACTCTGTGGAGAATGCTGGCAAGACCACAGCGGGCCAGAGCAATGGAGCCATTTCAAATGCATACACAGTGTGATTTGTTTGGAAAGTTTGCAAATTCACAGATATTCTTTATGATTAATCAATAGTTGCAATCTTTTTGTGTCAAATCCAGATCTGTCTGGAGCAGTCATACCCCTCCCTTGCCTGCTTTTACATTTCACTTAATTTTACCAAGAAAAAATGTCATGACTTGAAATAAGTCATAATACTTGTACACACTTGAGCTCAGGATAAAGAAGAATGGAAACAATGATTCTACACATAAAAGTGTCATATTTTAACAAAGGATGCTAAGATCCAACTGATAGTTAATTTACAAAATGCACAGTTTTGCAACATTGACAGAAATGTTATTTTCCTACATAGGGCACATGAAATAAAATAACAAGGAATAAGCTGAACTAAGAGAACTCTACAATGAAAATTACAAAACACTGAAGAACAAAACTGAAGAAAATACTGAGATATAGATAAGCCACCCATATTTATTGATTTTAAGAATTAGTAGTGTTAAAATGCTCATAGTACCCAAAATGATCTAGATTCTACACAATCCACACCTAAATACCAATATCATTCTTCACAGAACTAGAGAAATGAGGCTAAGATTTACAGAGTAACCTGTAAGAGTCACAGGATTCCTAAGCAAAAGTCACAAAGCTGGAGGCATCACAATACCTGGTTTTACCACGTACTACAGAGCCAGAGTAGCTAAAGCAACATGGGAGCAGCACAAGATGGACACAGAGGAGCAACAGAGCAGGGCAGAGAACCAGACTGAAACCCGTGCACTGTGTGCCCAGCTGATTCTCAACAAAGGGGAAAGAATCAAGTCTTCAATAAGTGATGCTGAGAACAACGGATACGCACGCAAAGAAGACAGAAGCTGATGGAAATTTTCTCCTATTTCTCACTGTACAGAAATCAACTCTAAATGGGTTAGGACCTTAGTATGAAATCTGAAATTCATGGGAGCACTCTTCAAATATCAGTGCAGGCATGGGTCTTCTGGACAGCACTCCAAACTCACAGGAGCCAAAAGCAGGAAATGATGGATGGGTTTACACCAGACTAAGACGCTTGTGCCTGGCCGAGGAAAGAAAGCACGCAGAAAACTGACAACTTACAGAACAGCAGAAATACCTCCTGTGAGTGACCCATCAGACAGAGGTTCATATCCAGAAAATATAAAGAGCTCAAGAAAGCACAACAGCAGCAAAGCAAACAATCCAATGGAAAAATATAGACAAGTGATCTGAATACATATCTTTCAAAAGAATAAATGCAAATAGCTAGTAAAGAGATGAAAAATGGGCAGATTGCTAGTCACTGTGAAAACACAAACCAACACTATGGTGACTTCCTAGCTTAGGCAAACAGAATGACTTCACCAAAATACAAAAAATGTGAAATCCTGGTAGGGACATGGGAAGAAAGCAGCCCTGATGTGGCATTGATGGCGATGTAAATCAGCACTGCCACTGTGGAAATTCCTCAAAAAATTAAAATAATAGAAGTAACATTAATCCAGTTTTTCTACTCCTAAAATCAGCATTTTAGACACTTGAATACCCATGCACAGTATGGTACTGTTCATAGTCACCAAGCTGTGGCACCATCCAAGGTGCTCACCAACAGACCAATGTGCAAAGAAAACATGGCACACACGTGTGTGCACACACAGGTAGTAGTGTTCAGCCTGGAGAAGAATGGCCTGGCGTGGGGACACGTCCTGTAACTCCTGGACTCATCGAGGCAGGAGGATCACAGGTGTGGGCCCCTCCTGAGAGCCGCAGTGAGGTTCTGCCTCGGGGTGGAGGTGAGGTGTAGTCTGGTGTGAAGGCCTTGGGTTCAAACTTCAGTACCAAAAAAAATAAAAATACAAATAAACAGCTAAAACTTTTGTCAACTAAAGAAAAATGTATAGAACTAGAAGACGTCATTTTTTATTCTAAGTTAGTGAAACACAGAAAGACACTGAAGGATGGCATCCTCTCTCTCCTGTGTGGATCACTGGCCAAACAGACGAAAGTAGGAAGGAATTACTGGAACTCAGTCAGCCGCCAGGGAAGCTGAGGAGAGGACAGAGGGTGAAGGGCACCATCAAGGCACAGTCCACCAAAAATGTATGCAGCTCTTCAGGAGAAGAAAAGCAGTAAACGTCTGGAAGGGAACAGCCACCACTCTGAGCACTTCCTGTAATCGCAGAGCTTAGAGTTAACTTGTGTTAAACTCATGGTGCATCAATAAATTTAATATTTGAATATTTATTCAAAGTTTTCTTTTTCTGATGTGTGTATGCATTTGTGGTGGACATTATATATGCCACTGATTTTGAGCATTGGTTTTGTATCCGCTTACTTTCCTGACTTTATCAGTTTCCACAGTCTTTGGGGAGTGGTTTTAGGTTTTTCTTCGTACAGAACAATATTAAACTTCAAACAAGAACAATCTGATTTGTCCTTCCCTCTTTGTAAGTCTTGTATTTCCCTCTTCTTCCTAGTTGTTGGCGTTAATATCCCAGGAGTACACTGCGTGACGTGGGGAGACTGGGACTCCCCTTGCTTGTTCCTGCCTCAGCAGAAATGCTTTCAGTTTCTCCACATTCCTCATGGTTTGGGCTATATCTTTGTCACATATAGACTATGTTCAGGTCCAATCACGCTCCATGTTCAGGTTTATTTTTAATGAGAAAAGTATGCTACATTGTGTGAAATTCCTTTTCTATCTCTATTGATACAATCCTATGATTTTTATCATTCATTCTATTCATGTGGTATGTTACAATTACTGATTTGTGTATATTGAACCATCCTTGTATGCCTGAAATGAAACCAACTTGATCATGGAGTATGATATTTTTGATGTATTACTGAATTTGATATGCAAGTATTTTGTTGGCAATTTTCCCATCTATATTCATGAGAAAGATTAATCTATGATTTTTTGTTTTGTCCCTTTCAAATTTGGCCCACAAAGAAAAGCCGACCTTGTAGAATAACTTTGGAGGGTCTCTTTGCCTTCAGTTCTATGGAGTAGTGTAAGAAGCATTGTTTCATATTCTTCAGAGGTTTGGTGTAACTCACAGTGAAACCATGCAGTCTTGGGACTTTATTTGCTGGGTGGTGTTTCATCACTGATGCAAACTTCGTACATGTTTTTGATTCTTCAGGTTTCCATATCCTTTCAGTTAAATTTTGGTAAGTTATATGTCCATAAATGTGTCTATTTCTTCCTGAGTTTTTAATCTATTAGTACTCGAATTGTTAGTTATTAGTTTTTCAAAATAATCCCTATTGGTCCTTTGCTTTTCTGTAGTATCAGTTGTTATGTCTGTCTTCACCTTTGTTTATTTGGCTTTATTTCCCTTTCTCTTCCCCCTTGTTTTCCTCCTCTGCCTCCTTCCTGTGTCTCTCTGTCTCTGTCTCACTGTCTCTCTGCCTCTCTCTTGCTGTCTCTCTAGCTCTCTCTCTCTCATTAAAAACTATTCAGTTAATATAACTAAACATTTTTCAGTTTTGCTTATCTTCTCAAAGAATTAACTTTGTTTCATTGATCTTGTTTACTATTCTTTTTAAATTCTTTCATATACTTCTGTTTTGATCTCTATTTTTCTTTCTACTAATTTCATATATACATTTTCTTGCTCTTTGAAAATCCTGAGATGCATCATTAGGTTTTTTACTTTAAATCATTCTTTTTTATCAAATGTAACTTATAGCTCATTGCTATAATTTTTCTTCTTTATGGGCATTTTGAGTTTCAGTATATTGTATTTTCAATTTAATCTATTTCAAGGAATTTTTAAAGTTTTTTGCTGATTTCTTCAATGATTCATTATTCAAAAGTGTGTTGCTTCTTCTCAATATATCATTAATAATTTCTAAAGTTTTTCTGTGTTTATTTTTATTTCATTCCATTTTGATCAGAAAACATACAGAGTAAGATTTCACGTTTTTAAAGTTTGTGAAGATATTTTGGTCTAATTATATATGTTCTAGAGAAAATTCCATGTGCTGATGAAAAGAATGTGTATTTTTTTGCAGCTATTAGATGTAATATTATGTGTTTATTGATGACATTCAATTCATAGTGATGTTTCTTTGATGCCTTTTATCTGCATGTTCTAGCTGTCAAGAAGAGAAAGGAAATCAACTATTATCATACTGGAGCAGTTTCTGCATTTAGATCTAATGTTTATTTTACAAAGTTGGATCCTCTGTTGCCAGGTGTACATAGATTCATAATTCTTGAATCTTCTTAATTACTTGATCTTCTGATTTTTAATAATGACTTTTTTACTCTGTTTACTGTTCTGATTTAAAGTCTGTCTTGTCAGCTGTATGCACTGTTCACAGGTTTCATTTGCTTGCAGTATTTTCCCGCCCTTTCCTTTCTAGACTATGCATGTCCTTCCTAGTGATGTGAGTGATCTTGTTTTTTAATCCATTTGATCTATATTTTTAACTGGAGATTAAGACCATTTACATAAAAATTAATTAGTGAAAGGTATGAATTTATGTGTATAATGTTGTTGATTTTTTTCTAGTTGTTTCAAATATTCCTTGAATCTTTTCTACTCATCTTTGTGATGAGGGCTTATTGCACTGATAATGATAACTATTTCTCATTTATCTACCCACCAAGCCCTGTGAAAATCACAGTGTGGTATTCGCTGACCAAGTGTAGGACAGTACCTGTGGGCCTGCGGAGATGGAAGTACGCAAAAGTCTGACCTGTGAGTAGTCCAAGTTAAAGCAGCAGGTCCCACCTCCAGAGGGCTGCTGGTCCCAGTGCTCTCCGAGGGCTGTGGGGTGCAGTGCAGGTTTAAGTCCCCTTTTCTGTGTAGGCCACGTGCCTACCAGCGCTTTGAGACCTTCCCGAGGACAGCGCGGTCAGCCCCTATGTAGCAGGTTTTTGGGATTCTCTCTGCTGTTTACCCCGAAGAGTGGAAGCTGTCCAAGGCGGGTGTGGAGCCAGGGCGCATGCCATGGGATTTTATGGAACCAGAGCGAAACGGGATTTTAGGTGCTCCCTGTGCCGCTGTCCGAGGTCCTGGACTTTATAAAGTTTCGTTTCTCTGCTGCTGGGTTTCACCTCTCTCCCAGGCCCACGTCCTCAGGAAGCGGCTGTGCAGCTGCAGCTCTGTTCCTTTTGCTGGAGCGGGTGAGTGCTGCGCGCCTCCAGCCGGCTGCTTGCCGCCCTGGATATTCCATTCGCTAAGAAGCATTGCTCCTTCTGTCAGGGTGTGGGTGTAGACACCAGGGTCGAGGAGACAGGCGTGCACTCTCCTTGGGTGCCCCTGCTCCTAGCGACCTTCAAAAGACAGACACAGGGCCAAGCAGCGAATCAGGACTTTTTCCTGTCCCCACCTCAAGAGCCCGGCACCTCAGGACTTCCTCTTCCTCTGTACTTCAACAGGAGTAATCTTCATTGTCGCCATCAAAAATATGTTCATTAACCTTAAACATGCATAGTGTCAGAATTTCAAACCCATACATCTGTAGAGGAAATAAGTGGATTATGACAATTATGCATAGTTTTAGAAAAATAGAAAATTTTCTTAGATTATTTGTGTCTATCTTTAGCAGTGTGGTTTATTAATAGACTTTTCAATTGTACTGTCAGCGTGGAAAGCGTTTTCACCTTCACTGCTCTTAGGCTTCAGTTTATAGCACATCTGATAATGGAATGGCTACCTCTGCTTCTTGGTGTTTCAGTCTCCCTGGTGGCTTTTGTGGGTCCATTAACCTTTTATCTGCATAATTATCTGCATAAGTCATCGTTTTAGATTAGCCTTTTGTGCACAACATATAATTGAGTTGTGTTGTGAGTGAATTGAAATTCATTTTGCTCTTAATGAGTGACCTAATTCCATTGATATATACTAGTAAGTCTTTATGTTGGGTCTCATTCTGCAATAAAAGTTTAAAATTATAAGCTTTATTTGCAATTTTCCTCCATTTTGTGACTACATTTTCTTTTGTTTAATATATTTTGTAGGAATTTCAGTTTTGCTAAATATTACTTTATACTTCTGCCTTTCAGTGTCTTCAGTTCTCAGTTCTTATTCCTCAGCTTCCACTTCCTGCTCTGTCCATTTTCAACAGTAAACTTTACTCTCATTGTTTATAAAAGCATCAATAAGCACATTCCAATCTCTTCTCCATTGTCCCTCCTCCTCCCACAAATAAAGGTTGTAATTTGTCAGGACACCAGGAACTTGCCTATGTTTGTTTTGGCATTAAATTTCAGTTGAATTCATTACTGTGCTGGACCCCAGGCCTCCCCCCGCATCCCTGGTTCAGGTGAGCTCATGCTGGTTTCCCTGGGACGGCAATCTGCAGAAGGTTCCTGACATTCATGCACCTCCAAACTTTTTCTATAGCCTTTCCACTGAAAGGATGCTTAGCTCAATATAAATCCTGAGTTCATGTTTACTGACTTTTTGAAAATCTTCTTCTATTGAGACTTTGATTTAAATGTTACCTTTTAAAAATGTCAGTCTAATTATATATTCTTATAATTTCTTTGATCTTTTTGAGAAAGTTGGATTTTTAATCTCTTTTTAAAAATTTAATAGTTTAAGAAACTTCTATGACATAATCAATTTGACTTCAATTTTTCCTGTTTATCTTTTTTCAGTTTTCTATCCAGATTTCATTCATATTTGCAAAGATACCTGGGATTTGTTTTAAATGCCAGTTTTATTCTATCACTTTTCGGCTGGTACCTCTTCATACCTTTTTAGTCTTTCTCAGTTTTAAATACTGCCACTTTCCCTATGAATTTGATGATTCCTGTGTGTAGACCATGCTGGACTTTCCCAGCACTCTGCACTGTCACTGCTGGCGCACCCTAATAACGTCATTTCTGAAGAACTTGGGGCCTGTGTTAAGTTATTCCCTGTCTTCCTAATACTTTTATTTTCCCCATCTTGCCTCTTCTGCTCCTCCTACTGTTTGTTCTCCTCTCTTCCTTTTCTTCTCCTCCCTCCTCTGGCTTCCCTTTGCCTCTCCTCCTCTGCATGGCTCATTTTTTACCATAAACTTTAGAAGCAGAGTAGAGCAGAGACAGGCTACATTGAGATACAATGGTTTCTCTTTTTTCTCCCATCTCTTATTTTAGTTATTTTTAGGTTTGCACCTTCCGCACTTTCATGAATTATGTGGTGTGTATTTTTGTTTGCTTGTTTCTTCTTGTCCTACTGCATTTTAGAAGAAATATTGCAAAATGTAGGTATGACTAGCTTCTATTATCTTCTCTACCTGGAATTCTCCTCATAATTTATTCTTTGCACACAACCAAGGCATCATCTTGCTTGGTGAAGAACATGCATATTAAGCACTTATCTTTTGAAATTATATATTTGTCCTGGAAATCATTCCAAATAGTATAAACATATTTATACCACATAAAATTCAATCTATATGATGCTAATATTATTCATTTGATGAAAAATGAAACAGAAGAGTGAAAACAACTAGAAGTAACAAAGGCTGCTTAATATCAGTAGAATTTAAAACCAAAATACTACAACAGCAAAACTTAGGAGGAAAACTACAAGTAGAATTAAAGCCTGTTACGTGACCAAATAATAGAGTGCAAACCTCTAAATCCGTGCTGGAAGCGAGTGTAAGGAGGCTGCTGGACGGGCTGAAGGATCTGGCAGGCTGCTGAGATCAGCACAGACACGGTCCCCCCACCGGAGCCCAGTGCAGGCTGAGCATTGGGACTGGACAGTGACTTTCCATGCCCAGCAAGAGCACGCCTGTGGCTGCTGCTCCCTCCTCTCCTGGCCTCCTGTGAAGCTGCAGGGGACACTGTGCTCACAAACTCACATCACTTTGTACACACAGGGCTTTCACGCCTCCCT
Organism: Hydrochoerus hydrochaeris; assembly: GCA_004027455.1. Lineage (NCBI taxonomy): Eukaryota > Metazoa > Chordata > Mammalia > Rodentia > Hydrochaeridae > Hydrochoerus > Hydrochoerus hydrochaeris. The sequence continues at coordinate 40,670 of PVLA01008159.1, forward strand.
CTTCCACTCAGATGTGCACTCGCTTTTTTGTCTTACTTTTCATAAACAAGCTTATCGAAACTTCTCTGCCCCAAGCTCACACAGTCACACACAGACACAGATGAACTTAAGCCTTAAGCAGAATCTTAAATATTCTCCTGTTTCAGTTGTTCTCAGCCCAATATGCAGAGGGTCAGATCTCAATATCCGAAGCCCATTGGGTATCGTCAGGGAAACTGGTTGGTCTTTGGACTCCTTCATTTCCGACCTCGGATGCACTATTCATTTTTCTCTACTTATGTTCTTCCCATCTTAAATTGCATGATTACTATCATCTTTCCAGTTAAATTTGGTTCTTCTGCACTTTCACTTTTTATTTGAAATCTGTCAAAGATTTTGGTGTAAAGCTCCATCTTGATTGTATGAGCCCTTTAAATAGTCACTGTAATCTTTATTTTTATTAATAAAACTATCAAGGAAAAACAGTAGAGAACTACTCAGCTCTGAAGAAAGACAAACTTGAGGAATTCTCAATCAAATTGATGCAACTTGAAAAGATAATGTTAAATGAAATAAGTCAGACACACAGCTTAAATATCCTGTGGTTTCTTTTATATGAGAGATAATAAATTTTATAGATGATAGATAGATAGATAGATAGATAGATAGATAGATAGATAGATAGATAATAGAGACAGAAAGAAAAATGAAAGGAGGAGAGAAGGAAGGGAAGATAAAGAAAAGTAGAGGGGGACAAGAGAGAGACAAGGCAGGTAAGTAGGGAGAAAGCAGGGAGGTGTTGCCAGCTGGATGGGGACGAGACAAAGGGAGGATGCAGAAAAGCATTCCAGAGAAGAGGTGGTGCGAAGGGAGCCTTTGCTGCCCAGCAGGAGACCAAGAGCCGGAGGAAGCTGGGAGGGAGCCAGGAGGGAGTGGGGGGAGTGGAGACTTAGAAGGGAGACACACTGGACCTGCACACTCCAGTGATAATTACTGTGCAGTGTGAACGTGTATTACTAATAAAAAAGAAACAATCTACATTCCCTTTAAGGCTGTTCCATTCTTTTTTCTGCTAAAAATGAAAAACCTAGAACTATGAAAAGAGAACATGCCATGTCCCTTTGGTCCGGCTTTGAATCATGGTGTTGATACGACTTCCAGCAGAGGGTCAGGAGTTCATGTTCCTGAACTGCAGCCTGCACAAAATGTGCATAGCAGTGTTTGGGAGAAATCTGATGTGATTGGATGTGAGGCAGACTTCACCCATGGTGTACGTCTGTGTGCGCCGTGTACATGATCAGCATGGATCCAGTGTCTTGTTAAGAACTGTGTCCTCTCCTCTAGCCTCACTGTCTGCTCCCCAGGAGATGTCCTGCTGTGGTCTGTGGGATGGGTTGGCTCCTGGTGTGGACACTGTCTGGAGAACCTGCTCATTTTGGTGATTGCCCTTCATGCGTGGGGTGTGGGGCATGGTGCACAGGCACAGTGTCTCCTGGAGAGCCAGCTCCTGTCCTAAACGTGCACAGTACATCCCTTCATTTGGTAAAACACTGGATGTCAGCAAAGCAAGGGCACCTGACCTCAGAACTTCGCAGAAGAGCTACAGAAGTTATCCACATAGTTCAGAATGCACTGTCCAACCTAATTTATTGTTTAGTAATAACACGGGTCACATTGAGGCAACTGAGGAGAAGTCTGAAAGGCCCAGGCTCCTGGCATCAGCAGTGCTGTCTCTGCTCAGGACTGTCCCTTCCATGACCAAAACAATGCTCGGCGATGCCATTCAGCCAGCCCAGGTACATGGCATCCATCAGTGCCCTTCATGGGATTCTTCTGCAGAAATAAAGCTTATGCAGCACTGCACATTTTTCAGAATGATAGTTCAGTGAGATGCTGAGTGGAATATTGGGAAAGGTGGAAAGTTCCTATATGTTTAATGTCCGCTACACTGGGTAAACTTTGAAGTCATTAACATTGCATTTTAAACAATGTTTTCATCTTTGCACATTTCTGTCCCAAGGGCCCCTCAGCTTTAAATATTAAATTCTCATGTCCACTCTGTATTGTCATGTTAATTTTTATACAAAAATGTCTATATCTCAGCATGAACTACTGAAGCCTGACGGTACTTAGTTTTTCTAACTTATTTTCAAGTTGGTTGGGTTACTAAGCCACTTCCCCACATTATGAGATGCAGCATTCACACTTCATTATGTCAGAAATAATTCTAATTCCATAGATGTCAGAAAACTTTCCTGAAAGCACAAGAGTTTCATTAATCCATGGTATTTTAGAATGAGTAAAGATGACTATGTTTCAATAGGGGCCAGTCGGATTATATTTTTTTCTAGTGTAATGTATAAATTTTGATAAATATTAAAGGTACATATTTAATTGTATATAAACTATACCTATCATACGCTATAAAGAGTCATCACACATCTGAGTTACCAGATGTAAATAAAGATCGGCTGTCTGTATTCGCTTTTAACTCTGGCGATGTATATTTTCAGGAGTCTCATCCACGTGAGGCATATGGTATACCCTGTGCATACAACAGAGAAAACACCAAGAAAGCCACTTCCCACAAGCATGCAGGTTTATTTCCAGTGAACAGGTTATGTTTGGGGTGATGGAGGAGAACCAGTGGCACACATGGCACGCACACGCGTGCTTTCATTTAAACCACAAGGACATACCTCAGAGTCCGGAGACATAGCAGAGTTTCCAAAGTGACAGTGATTAAAATCAGTGTCGGAACTTTTAACCACAAATGTCTGTACAGATCCTAATAGCAGGGTAAACCATGCAAGAGTAACATATTCTTAAGTACTTTATTTTTTATTAATAATTTCATAGTGGCTTAAAGTTAATGTAGAGAGAAATAAGTCCAGATATTTCAATTACTAAATATATATCAGTAAGAGAAATTTTGGTAATTTTAAGAAAATTGCCAAATATATGCATATGTGCACACAGACACAGAAAACTCACACCCACACACGTGTGTCATGTAGAGAGTGGGGGCACATTCAAATCATTCGCCTTATTTTACAAAGCAAAGCTTGTGAATAAAGTATGTCTCCCAGTGGGAACTGGTTCCTGTGCAACAATTTTTCTCCTTTTAATACAACATTTTTTCTGTCACTGCGAGCTTGGCATATTTTCCAGGTCCTTGGTGTTTTCAATACAGGGAATCTATTCACTCCATCTGCCAGACACCTGCTTAGGAAAAGTAGCTGTGAGAGTTGACTCACACTAATTTGCATTATTATTGCTCTATGTTGGGTACCTAGGCCAATCAAGTAAACCAACTTTATTTTTTAATTTCTTTACTTTTTATTTTATTTATTTATTTATTTGTTTTTGGATTTTTGAAGCACAGTTTCACTGTGCAGTTCAAGATGGTCTTGAAATAACTTTGTAGCACAGGCTGGACTGAAGCTTGCAACAATCCTCCTGCCTCAGACTTCTGAGTGCTGGGATTACAAATGTGCACCACCATGCCTGGCTAATTTTATTTTAACAAAAATATTTAGCATGCAAAAATTGTGAAGAATATTGTAATGCTGAAATTTCAGCTCTTCTTTGTCAATAAACAAGCATCTGTTTAAATGAATCTTTTAATTTTCTACTGATAAGATAGACCATGAAATTCATTTACTTTTACTCTAGAAAACATAGATTTTATTTCAAGAGTACGCATTGCATATATACAAGCACAAGAAATAATGACAACAAAATGAAACAATCTGTAGGTTTATCAAACTGATACTTAAATGCTCAACCAATAATGATAAATTAATTTAAAAATGAGATTGGCTTTGAAAATCAGCAAGTACTGCTAAGTTCCATTGTCTTTTTAATTGAAAGTTTACATACTTCTAAGTACTAATAATTTCATAGAAACTAAACTATAATAATTTTTTATAAGAAGTTGTTTGGTCCACATAGACAAAAAAATCTCAACTATATATATATATATATTATAATATAATTAATTATATTATCTTATTTATTATGTAGCTTAGACTTCACCAATGAGTGCTCAAGTTAAAAACATCTTGATGTAATCATACAGTTTATCTCTGTGGAAATGTATCTACCGACATAAATACTGATATGTTAACTGAAAGCATGGAAGGAAATTTTGGTATAATAAATCATAAAATGAAATCAAAGTTATTCTAGTTACATAGACATTATTTAGTGAAAACATTTTCTGCCATTCATCTATTTTATCAAAACTTTGGATAATACAGATATTCAGAAAACAGCCCTAGAAATCCCCCTTTGCCACCAGGAATAAGGTACCTGCTGCTGTGGGTCATTATTAGGTTTGGGTGTGAAATGCCAGGGTGCTAACCCTTTCCTAGCCCCTGAGTTACCTGGGGGACGGGCTCCAGACCTCTGGGCCTGACAGGCAGAAGGAAACCCCCTTTCCTAACCCATATAAAAGCAGTGTCTTAAAACTGGTACTTTGAATTCTCAAAAATATTTTACACTTTGACACTCATGTGTTTCATCTGTAAAAGCGTAAGTATTGTCCTATGCATTCTTAAATTTCATTGATGAAGTGATGTTTTGCAACGTGCTATTTTTAGTCAATATCCTGGAAACACAGACGTGCTGATACTTGCAGATGTTGATTAATATTCTGCAGGGTGGATTAATTAGCGTTCACTTGCCCACGTTACTCTTTCTCCGCATGTTTGTTACCACAGGAATGGGCTTCCCTCAGTTAGTTTCTGGGAACCCCGCGGGGAAGGCTGTCTGCCTTGTCACCCCCTCTCAGGGGAGGCTGGGGAGAGGGTCTGCCCTGATCTACACCGCAGTAGGAAGCTGCCGCTCTATTTTTATCTCGGAGGTTAAGATAGGAGACCAGTGAGTATAAATCGCACGCAGGCAAATCAAGGCCTTGAAACCACCCCGGCCTCAGGCCGCAGCGACGGGGACTGGGCCAAGCTCCGGGTCACAGAACCGCGACTCAGAGCCGGCCCAGCCGGCCAGGGCTGTCCTGGGGGCCGCGTGCACCGCGTGGACTCCAGTGCAAGAATAATCCCTTAGCTTGGACGACACCCATGTCACATCTTTCATGACCTCCACAGAGATCAGTAAATGAAGTGAACGTTAAAATACAATCCTGGGGTGAGACGGGGAGGAGGAGGAGACAAGAAGCAAAGAGCTGAGTGAGATTCCACGCGTGTCTGTATCGATGCCCCACGATGAATGTATCTATTGTGAATCACAAACCAAGCGAATACTTAAAAAAGTTTTAAAATAAATAAAATATAAGCAAATGCCCAACACAGCCTCAGGAGGTATTTACTCTGGAGAACCTTACAAAGATCCTTTCTTGAAGAAAATAGTCAATGCTTGCAATTGAATTAAGTCCTTATGAATTTCAAAAAAAGCCCTCCACTATATTCTTGTATAATTATGTATTTGAGGGAAGAGAAACAAAATTTTTTCAGAGAAGATTAATTTATCTTGTGGGACCGCAGGCTGCAGATCAAGGAAAGAAACTTTACTACACACTCAGGGCTGCTGCGCCGCCCTCCTGGTCGTGTTTCCCTTGCAAATCTGAAGTGTGATCTCCATGGCTTCTGTGAGGGGCCAGGCCCTTCCACCCCTGGGATTTTGAGTGGCTCCCCGTGGCCCGGGCATCCTGTCTCCACAGAGCCACGGGAGGCTGTGGACCTGGGAAGCGCAGGCCCTGCCCGGGGTCGGGTTGTGGCAGGGGGCTCACACCCTTCTGTGTGCTTGTTTGATATCTCACTCGCTTGACCTCCCGTCCTCAGTATAACATAGTTTGGTTTATAATAGGTAAAATTTTGCTTTTAACTGTACAAAATGAAAATATTAACACATTTAGTGTATCAGAGTACTTATAAATTGATTTTCCCACTGTAGTTTCAAGTGAAGTTTTTATTCTTGTTCTAATTTCATAAATATTTTAACAGGTAGATCAGAAAGGCTAGCTAGACAAAGATATCAATATTTAGATACAGTAAGGTCAAAAGTCAAGGTCAGATTAAAGTGGACAAAGACTACCCATAAATGTTATTACAATCACTGTTTCAAAGCTGAAATTCATAAATGGAAGATCCATAAGTCAGCAAGAGAAAACAATAGAATAGCAATTCTATTGTCCCAATTCCCCTGACGGCTATCCCACTGAGCTCAAAGTGGAATTAGGGCTTAAATAGGAGGCTTGCACCTGCTAGAAGCGCACAAATTAAGGTCATTTTGATGGACGACAATATTTTGGACAAGATTCCAAAAACATAGGAAACAAAGTAGATAAATGAGACCGCATACAACTGAAAGGTTTCCATGGGTAACAGAATGGACCAGAGCAGAGTGCAGACTTCAGCCTCCAGAATGAGAGTCGAAAACCGCAGGGCCTCCCATGTGGGGATCTGAAAGAGGAGACCTCACAGAAACCAGGTGCACAACTGGGGCTCTGGAGGCGGAGCTGGGGGTCGTGGGGTGAAAGCAAGCGATGTGCATGGTGTGTTAATGATGCTAAGTTACAGCTGCATCTAAACAAACCCCCAATGATGCTGCTTCACAGCGGGGCAAATGCTTTCCACAGTCCTGAATGACACAGTCCTGAATCCCACAGGACAACAGGAAAGGACTTGGAACAATTTTATCACAAGGGCACAATTAATGTTTGAGGAGAAAGACATGGCCCAACTGATTCCAGTATTACACGGTGCCAGCGCACATGAAAACATCTCAGGTATTTTTTTTTTTTTCAGTTTTTGGCCATTTAATATGACACTAGCTGTTGTTTTGTCACAGATGGCCTTTATCATATTGAGGTAAAGACAATCTATTCCAATTCTCTGTAAGGTTCTTATCATGAATGGGTGTTGGATCTTATCAAAAGCTTTTTCTGCATCTATAGAAATGATCATGTGATTCTTGCTTTTGGCTCTATTGATATGGTGGATTACATTTATTGATTTATGTATGTTGAACCATCCCTGCATTCCTGGGATGAATGCCACTTGGTCATGGTATATAATCTTCTTGATGATTTGCTGCATCCTGTTTGCCAATATTTTATTGAGAATTTTTGCATCTATGTTCATTAGGGAGATTGGCCTATAGTTCTCTTTTTTAGTTGGGTCTTTCCCAGGTTTTGGTACTAGAGTGATATTTGCTTCCAGGAATGACTTAGGGAGAATTGCTTCCTTTTCAATTTCATTGAAGAGTTTGAGGAGTGCTGGCATTAAGTCTTCTTTGTATTTCTTGTAGAATTCCTCAGTAATCTGTCTGGGCCTAGGCTCTTCTTTGTTGGTAGAGACTTGATTACATTTTCAATTTCATTAATAGAAATTGGGTTATTCAGCAGTTTTACATCTTCTTGATCCAACTTTGCTGGTTCGTATGTTTCTAGGAATCTGTCCATTTCTTCTGTGTTATCAAACCTATGAGAGTAAAGTTTTTCAAAATAGTTGTTGATGATCTTCTGTATTTCCACAGGGTTGGTAGTGATTTCTCCTTTTTCATTCTGTATTGCATGAATTTGAGTCTTTTCTTTCCTTTTTAAAATTAGGTTGGCTAGGGGCTTGTCAGTTTTATTTATTTATTTGAAAGAAGCAACTCTTTGATTCATTGATTCTTTGAACTGTTTTCTTAGTCTCTATTGCATTAATTTCTGCTCTGATCTTTATAATTTCCTCCCTTCTTTTGGCTTTGGGCTTACCTTACTCTTCTTTTTCTAGATGTTTCAGCTGTAATATCAGGTTGCTTATTTGTGTTCATTCTGTTTTCCTAATGTGGGAACTCAGTGCAATAAATTTTCCTCTGAGGACCGCTTTCATTGCATCCCACAGGTTCTGCTAAGTTGTATTTGTATTTTCCTTTGCTTGTAGATATTGTTTAATTTCTTCTTTAATTTCCTCTGTGACCCACTGATTGGTCAAGAGTGTATTATTTAATTTCCATGTGTTTGTGTGGTTTTTCCAGTTACTTTTACCATTAATTTCCAGTTTCATGGCACTATGATCTGATAACATGCATGGGATAATTTTAATTCTTTTGCATTTACTTAAATATGTTCTGTGGGTAAGTATATGGTCTATTTTAGAGAATGTATCATGTACGGCTGAGAAGAATGTATATCCTGATGTTGTTGGATGGAACACTCTGTATATGTCTATCAAATCCATTTGTTCACAGGTGTGATTCAGTTCTGTTATTTCTTTGCTGATTTTCTGTCTAGTTGATCTATCCCTTTGTGTCAATGGTGTATTAAAGTCCCCTGTTATAATTGTGTTATTACCTATTTGATTTTTCATTTCTGCTAATACTTGCTTTGTGTAGTTGGGTGCCTTTACCTTAAAATCAGGCACAAGAAAAGGATGTCTATTATCACCATTCCTATTCAATATAGTACTGGAAAATAAAAGGAGTAAAGATAAGAAAAGAAGAAGTTAAATTATCATTATTTGCTGATGACATGATACTCTAGATAGAAGACCCCCAAGCCTCCATTGAAAGTCTCCTAGATATAATAAATAAATTCAACAAAACAGCTGGATACAAAGTCAATACTCAAAAATCAATAGCATTCTTATACACTAACAACAAAATCACCGAGAGAGAAATGAGAAGCCACACCCTTCACACTAGCATCCAAAAAAATGAAATACTTAGGAATTAATCTAATGAAAGATGTAAAAGAGTTATACAGGGAAAATTATAATACCCTGAAAAAAGAAATCAAAGAAGACCTCAGAAAATTGAAAGACATCACTTGTTCATGGATAGGAAGAATAAATATTGTAAAAATGGCCATTCTCCCAAAATTGTTATACACATTCAATGCAATCCCAATGAAAATACCACTAGCATACCTCATAGATCTAGAGAAATCACTCCTAAAATTCATCTGGAACCAGAAGAGATCTAGAATAGCAAAGGCAATTCTAAGCAGCAAAGCCAAGGCAGGTGGCATCACAATCCCTGACTTGAAGTTATACTACAAAGCTACTGTAATAAAATCAATATGGTATTGGAATAAAAACATACCTGAAGATCAATGGAATAGACTAGAAGATACAACTACAAACACACTCAACCACCTTATCTTTGATAAAGGGGCCAAGCATGTTCACTGGAAGAACAACAGTCTCTTTAATAAATGGTGCTGGAAAAATTGGCTATCCATATGCCAAAAACTAAAATTAGACCCATGCCTATCACCATGTACTAAACTAAAATCCAAGTGGATCAAAGATCTAAATATTAAAACAGAAACACTAACTCTGTTGCAAGACAAAGTAGGTAAAAATCTTGAAGACATAGGGGTTGGTAGAGAATTCATGAACAAGAACCAAACTGCATGGAAAATACTTCCCAGAATTAATAACTGGGATCATATCTTATTAAAGAGTTTCTGCATATCCAAAGAAATCTCCAGCAGAGTGAAAAGAAAACCCACAAACTGGGGAAAAAATCTTAGTGAGCTGTCCCTCAGACAAAGGACTTCTGTCTAGAACTTATAAAGAATTAAAAAAAAAATCAGACCCCCGAAATTCAAAGACCCAATCCAAAAATGGGTATCTGAGATGAACACAGTTCTCAGATGAAGAAACACGAATGGCAAATAAATACACAAAAAAAATGTTTAGTATCATTAGTCATTAGAGAAATGCAAATTAAAACTACACTGAGATACCATCTCACTCCAGAAAGAATGGCCAGGATCAACAAAACTACCAACAACAAATGCTGGAGAGGCTGTGGGGAAAAAGGAACTCTTCTGCACTGTTGGTGGGAGTGTAGACTGGTGCAACCACTGTGGAGGTCAATCTGGAGATTCCTCAAAAAGCTGGGGATGGAGGTCCCATTTGACCCAGCTATTCTACTCTTAGGCATATTCACAGAAGAACTGAAAACATCTTACCACAGTGATATATGTGCACCCATGTTTATAGCAGCACAATTTGTAATAGCCAGATCTTGGAAACAACCTAAGTGCCCATCAACTGAGGAATGGATAAAAAAATTGTGGTACTTTTATACAATGGAGTACTACTCAGCTATAAAGGATGATCACATTGAGATATTTATAAATAAATGGATGTATCTTGAATCTATACTTATAGGTGAAATAAATCAAACTCACATGTATAAATACCATATAGTCTCCCTGGTATAAGAAATGGTAAGAGTACAGAAGATTTTATGGTAATCATGGTTCACCATTATACTGCTTTGATGTCTTATGTCTTCATTCATGGGTTCTAATGGTTTTATTCTGTTTTGTTTGATCTTAATATATGTGATCATATGAATAGTTACTTTGAAGATAAGACAATATGGTATCCACTGTTGAGTTAATGTCATCTTGCTCTGAAGTCTTACCATGCTTTTATTTTTCTATTACCATTGGTTCTATCACATTGTATGTTATTGGATTTTAATATGTATGATAGTAAAAACAAAATTTTTATGGAAAATGATATAATATAGCAGCCATTGTTCATCTTTTGTTATATGGTTCAGAATGTCTTGGAATACTTCCATTCTCTTGAGTTGTTTATTTTACTTTGTTATGTTTTACATTATTTTGTGTAAAGCTAAGCTCAACTATTTCAAAGAAAGAGACATTATGATAGCTACTATTAATATCCAATTATCTTGTGACGTGCTGTGTTGCTTACATTGTTCTGTTTTGATCTGCTTAGGTCTGTCGTCTTTTGTTTTATTCTCTTTAAAATAAAAAAATAAAACATCTCAGGTAGCCTGTTAATGTGCATAATGTTTGTATTTTTATGTATCTATTAAAATAAACTTCAGAAAATCCTTAACTATGAAAAGATATCAAAGTCTACTTTGATAAATATATCTATATCAAAATTATCATTCACACAAAAAGCATGTTGATATCTCTTTTTAGAAAGAGCAGTGAATGAATAAATAACCCAGGGTGATGGAAATCAGTGTAGATTGCTTCTTCAAATAGAAAAGAAACAGAAAAGGGCATGCAGCAACTCTTTTGGGAAATAGAAATTTTTCCTGTTTTGGTAAGATGCATCCAGTGAGTTTATGGTCAGCACTGATGAAATTGTACCTACATTATCTGTGCAATTCATTACATGCAAGCCAAAACTCAATAGGCTTTTCCCAGCTACATAAAACATACAAGCCGGAACTTAACTCAAGTATTTTTAAAGAAAAGATATTAAGATTGAGTAGCAATAGCAAATTATGTAAAAATAATTTAAGGCTGTTCTAACTTTTTCTTGTTCACATATAAAAATTTTAAATCCTTGGCAATATTATCTTATATTTTCCAAAATTAAATGTGCAAAGTGATCTCAGATTTCAAAGTGCTTCCTTTAGTAACAGAAAACCATGGTGCATATGTGGTGATTTCAGATTCATCTGTAACTATTTATTCCTCAAAACTCTCAAAGAAGTTGAAGATAAATGATTCCAGATTCCTGAGCCCTAACAAAGCTGACCAGAGAAATAGTTTTTTATCCACTTTTTAGCTAATGTCTAATGCATTCTTCTTAGTAAAATAGTTTTTAAAATCTAATCATATAGTGCAAATGTTATAATATTCAAAGAGAGAAAGAAAGGGACTGTTTAATATTCAGTGCTAGAAAGTTTGAATGTGTCCTATGTGTAGATTTATTGATTATATAGCTTAACATGGGACACTCAGATGGTTATGAGAAGAACGTGAACACAAAAACTTCCTCAACCTCAAAAGTGGTGCCCAATTTTAAATACAGGAAACAAAAGCTTTCCTGACTCTGTGGTACTATTTCTAACTTTAGTATACTGAGCAAATAAACATTGGTTCCTATGACTCCTCCTGTCCAATTCTTCCTTCTTATCCCAGAAGAAATCCTCACAGGACACAACTGCTCTACTCAACAAATATGAGCACAAATCTTGGTTGGATGTATGAGTTTTAAATTTAACAAAATTGAATTGAAATTGAAAAACTGTCATTCCTAAATGCTAGATACAGCTGAACAGCATTCTTTTAGGATCAAAAACATAAACATAAACTAAATAGAATAAGTAAAAATAGAAAAGGTGGGTTAGGCAGCCACAGTAAAGTAGAAACCTTTGGGGAATTTCCTAGAGGCCAGGAAAAAGAATTTGTTCCAGACTTTAATGTAATCTTAAAGCTTAAAACAATGATGTTGCCATCTAAGGCAAAAAGGCTGTTCATATGCACTCAATTCCATGGCATTCTAGAGAAGTCAATAAAAAATTATTGGCCTGACATGCAGATATCTTTTAGAATTAGATCTTTCTGTGACTGCATCACTCCAAGTTGACTGAGCAAAGGGCTCAATCAACTTTGAGTGATACATTTATAAGTTCAGTATTCAGAGCTAGTGGCAGATTGGTTCCTTTTAAGATGCGGCAAGGGTACAGTACTTTGTAAATGATTTTAGGTAGCAAAGGGACAGCATTAAAATACTATGAGTATGTCTGAAAGAAGATAAACATCTCATAAGAAGAGTAGGTTGCTGCCTAAGCCCCACAAAGTCATAAGATTTTTGTTATTTTAACTTGGACATACCCGTCTTTACAGCATTGCCTTGACATTTCCAAAAGTTGGCAATAATTGGGTTGGACACATGTCTTTATGATAGTTTTGAACTTTTTGGTTAACTGTGAATTTAAATTTCATAAAGATAAAGCAGTGTAGAATCATATTCTTTTTATAGACTTAAGGAATTTTATCATTTTCTTTTAAAGTTTTAATTAATAATGAAAATCACACATACATCAAACTTTTGCCAAAAGTGGTTTTATAATGCAAGAACTTTGAGGTCAAAAACTATTGTTTTTATCTCTTCAGCAGACAGATTATTATTAGCTAAGGCCCAGTTTACTCTTCCTAACAGAATAATTTTTAAAATCTCCTTATCAGGTTATATACACATGTGCATATATAATTTAATTCTCAAAAAATTCAGTATAGAATATAAGAAGGTTGATTCAGTTAAATTTGTTATTCAGATGGAAAGTAAACATATATAGAGCTAAGTAAAATTTAAGGTTAGTCTTTATAGGCTATTACCATTTGCTAAAGAGAAATAAAAGTTAATTTTAACAAATGAAAATAGGTGAATTTATTATTCATGAACTAGTAAGAAAAAGCCTTGAGCACTTACCATGAGTTCTGAAAGCCTTGCTGGCTGTAGCAGAACAGCGGTTTCTGTCCTGAAGGAGATTTTAATCTACATAAGGGCACCACGCAAACACATGCTCGGAGACAAACACACATGAAAATAAAGTCAGGTGTGAGAAGTGTGGATCCAAGCAGAGGGAAATGCCAGGCTCGCTTCACAGCTTAAATGTCGCTTATCACATAAGTCCGGAAGCCAGAGGCAGCCAGCATTTTATTAGAATCAAGCTGGTCCATGTGATTTTTATGACACAGATATTTTAGTTCCTGGATGATTTAATGACTTCTCCAATAAAAGAATATGCTAAGAATGCCTATGTTTTTGAAGAGTTTCTTTTTAAAATGTCTTGTCCTGTTAGTTAAATGATGAATGTAAACATAAAGCAGAGCCGTCTGCAAAGTGATACTGAGTGACTCTGATATAATTAACACAACAGCAGTGGAACCCAGAGACTGATGTCTCACCTCATCACTCCCTGCTCCAAGAAACTCACCATCCTACAGTTCTGGTTTTCCAGGTTGTAGGTGACAGACCCTAAATATTGGCTGGACTCACAGTGTTACTATCGGAGCAGATTCCATGAGCATTAAAACATATATTTGAGCAAGGGCTACATAATACACACAACAATTTGAAAGATCAGTGTATTTGTGCAAAATATTAACTACTGCCTGTCTCCACCCTGAAATATTCAGCAACTTTTCAGCAGTAAAACTAACTACGAATACTCAGAGGTGAAGAATAGTAACATATTCCGCTCTTGTGGAGATGGCCAGTGTCAATTCTGGGTCCTTTTGGCTTTGACAGGATACAGGAAATTTTAAGTAAGATGTTAGGTTGACCTGGGGGCAGCATAAGTCTACTCAGACATCTCAGTGATGACTCTCTTAACAGGCTTCCCGTGAGGTTTCTTTATTCCAAGATGCTGTGTTAACTTCCAGAATGTTACTGTATCACTTTCCAGACTCATTTGTTATCATTTCATAAGAGCAGCAGCCGAAGTTTCCCACCCTGACAATTCTAGCAGTCTGTTTGGTTTCTTCCAGCACATCCATGATTGCAAACAGGTCAAACTACTTTCCATTCAACTTCTTATAATCAGTAATGCAGAAAACTACAGACAACTCACACTAGTAAAAGGTCTCAAACTTCCCCTAAAGGAAGTTCAGGAAGTATACATTCTGTCTTCCCATTATCATAGGTGACAGTTTTGTCTTGCTACAATAAATATGGGTCATCAGGTTTTCAGCCTCCTGTAAGACTAAAGCTGAGGAACGTAAAATGAGGTTAACGAAGAAAAAAATTACGTGGCACAAATTGCAAGCATCAGAATTTAAATGAGAGCCATTATACCCATTGCCTTGGAAACTGAACAGTTGGTGAAGACTATTGGAAGCAGCCCTAAGCTGTGCATTCTGTGAATTAGATGACAAGAGCGTCCTATGAGAGACAGCCTGCAGAAACCACACAAGGAGAAATCCATCATCTGAACAGACACCTATCAATGAAAATAATTGAATCAAAATTAATCATAGTCCCAAAGAGAAGGTATTTATCCCACTTAGTTTACTGGTAAAATTTTACCACATATTTGGAGGGAAAAAAATGATACCAGTTCTGTTCAATGTGTTCCAAAAACCCCACCAGACATAACACTCCGCCATTCATTCTATGAAATCAACGTCACCATAGCAACATAACTAGGTAATAACTCTACAAAAAAGAGAGGAAGGGAGGAGGAAGGGAGGAGGGAGGGAGGAAGAAGGGAGGAGGAAGGGAGGGAAAGGGAAAAGAAAGAAATGCATAGAGGCACTGTCTGTCCCTAAGGGAGACAGAAATTCTCAGTGGACCATTAGTAACCATCGCCAACCCCACACTGTGGCGCCAATGAGAGGAGAATTCTGTATCAGTCCTTTGTTATCTGGTGCTGAGCGGTGGGCCCTGAGACTGGCTGTGAGTGCCCTGATAAGGAAAGTGGCACGGTTCACGCACATAGTTCAGGTGCCTGAGGGAAGGCGGCACCGAGCCGGTGTGTCCGCGGAGGAGGCTGCAGCGCAGGGCCATCAGCAGGGAGCGCCCCGCCTCGGAAGCGGTGAAGGCAGAGGCTCAGAGAGGGTTAGGGCTTGGGCTTGGGCTTGGGCTTGGGCTTGGGCTTGGGCCTGGGTTTGGGTTTGGGTTTGGGTTTGGGCTTGGGCTTGGGCTTGGGCTTGGGCTTGGGTTTGGGTTTGGGCTTGGGCTTGGGCTTGGGTTTGGGTTTGGGCTTGGGCTTGGGCTTGGGCTTGGGCTTGGGTTTGGGTTTGGGTTTGGGTCTGGGTTAGGATTTGGATTAGGGTTTGGGTTTGGGTCTGGGTTCTGGTTCCTTTTCAGGTTAGGGCTCAGTTTAGGATTCAGGTTTGGGCTAGAAACTTGGGGACCTGCCCATTGTGTAAGAGTGGGAGCTAGGAGGCTGGGTTGAGGCTGGTGAGAAGGGGCCAGTGTCTCCTCTGAAGTCCATCCACTGCAGGGCCTGCCTCCTGGTGGTTTGCCCCTGCTCTGTGTTGATCTGATGGTGTTGTTGAATAGCAGGCAGGATTCCTGGCTGCACATGTGTGTTTATTCTGCAAAGAACATGCTGTGAGGACATAGGCATACCTGCCTGGGAGGGAAGGTTTGTTATCAAACACAAGACAGTGTAGTCTTCATGGAAAAGCTGCCTGCATTTCTCCCACGTTCTCTTTAAGAGACACACATGGTTCTCATGTCCTTAAGGTCTCATACAGCAAGCACTTTGCCTCCCTGCTGACCCAGGGGTGTAACAGTGCTTGTCACCACATGGCCCCGGCTCGTGGAGCATCACCTTGCCATGGCTCTACTTCTGCAAAGCGCTGTGACTGTCTTCCTTTTGCTCCACCTGGGGAGGAGAGTCAGCCCTGACCTAGGCTGCTCTGAGCATTCTCTCCCCATGCTTTTCTGAAGGCTTCACACATGCACGTTTCCTCTGAGGGTCCCCTTAGCCTGCTGTGAGCCATCTGCCCCTGGGTGATGCACTTATTCTTGCAAGGCCACTTCTCAGTGTCACTTTGGCCCTGTCTTTTTGTGAGCTACTCTAGCAACAAGCCACACAGTTACATTCCGTGGGCGATAATGTGTCCCCAAGTCTGTGGCTTCTTGTTTAACCAGCCTTGATTCACTCCTTTGATGGATCAAGTCCAATGAATGTCCTTCCTGGGAATGTGGCAGGCAGAGCTCTATGTGCCTTCTCCACAGTTCACACCTGAACACATTTTCCCATGCACACATGCACACATGCACACATGCACACAGCCGCTGGCAAGATCAAAGTCCTTCTGACTCAGGCTCATGATCCTGTCTGCCCTGAGACTTCACACCCTTCCCTCTGCTCTCTCTTGCTGGGATTATTGGCAGCATTGCAAAACAAACCACACACGTGGAGTGAATCAGTAAAGATGCTCTGTTTTAATAATCATATGATACACAATACTGATTGAGGTGCCTTCAGTCTTCAACACAGAAATAATGCAGATGTTAATTATGAAGATGACTTGCTTAAAATGGATATAGATGTTTGTTTTACTGCAAAACAGAAAGAGAAGGAGAGAGAAATGCTGTCACTGACCTCTAAATTTCCTTGTCACTAAGGCTTACAATTCAAGTTGAATCAACCATTACAATAATTTGGTATATTGCTAGAAATCTATATAGATTTGGTGGTACTAAAAGGGAGTCTGTCTATTGAAATGCTGATGGTTTATCTCATGTGGAAACAGCATATTATAAAATGCACTGAAGCAACTTGTTATGGCTTAGATCTAAAATGTCCCAGAAGTCTGTGTTCAGAGGTGGCTTTTGGCAATGTCACTGGGTCCGGGGTTGCTATGCACATAATGCCCCCATGAGTGTGTGACTCTGACTGTGGTAGGGAGGCCAGTTGAGTGGATAGGAGGGAGCCTCTGAGGCCCTGGCTACCTCTGTCCCTAACACCTTTGCACTCCTGGCTTCTGCCAGCCTGCTTTGCCCTGCCCACCCACACCTGATTCCTCCTTGGAACCGCCAACCAGACTACAGCTCCCACGGTGAGGTGCTGGGTTACCCCCTCCTCCTCTATGTCAGACTGGACTGAGTATTGTGTCCCAACAGTGGAAATTCCTTCTTCATTTCCTTCTTCAAGGTCATTTTCTTCTTCAAAGGATGATGTCACTTTTGGCTTCAGCTTTGTGTTTTGATGAAAATCAAACTTTAAATCTGTTCACTAGTAAAAACAAGCCTGAGTTTTTCTGTATTCCTGACAGACACTCCATCAACATGACTCAATTTTATGTAACAAACCCAAAGACCATCAAAATAGAAATTGTAACAATGACAGACAACATGGGCTTGGCGACCTACATGAACTCAGGGCCATGAGCAGCTTCTCATGAGTCCCCAGTAAAGACCACAGGAAGGACAAGCCCCCTTGTGCCCTGCCGGCTTCTGGTGACCCAGTCACAGTTATGTCATTGCTCTTCTGTGAAAATAATTTATGTACATGAGCTGTTTGTTTATGTTACTAGTCTATTGCTTTTAAATAAATAGAGTTAAAGTTGGTTATGGTATCCTATAGGCTCTAAGAACTACTTGAAGCAATTGATGAGTTGAATTTTTAAAGACAAACACAATTTATTATAACTGCCATGTATATGAATGATAGAGATTAACTTTAATACTATTGTTATGGTTGACATACTGTGTCAACTTGAGAAATTTAGAAGTTTAACTGAGAGACTCAGCCCAGAGTCAGGATCGTTACTTTATAAATATCCTCAGTATGTGTTAGAGGAGGGCACAGAGATTTTGTGAATGCTAAACCCCTGGTGGGGGGGGGGCTGTGTACAATATAAGGGAGGAGAAAGGCTTGTTCCCCCTTTTTGCTCTGGTTTCTGCCTTGAAGTGTTGCCCCAGTGCCATGGCACCCTGCCTTGGAGCCAGCTGATTATGGACTCAACCTCCACAAACAGTGAGCTAAATAAACCTTTCTTTCCTTCATTTTGGATGTTGGGTATTTTGTCTCAGGAATGAGAGAAAAGTAACAAAGACAGAATTTGGTACCAGTGGAGTGGAGTCATTGCTGTGACTGTACCTGACCATGTGATTCAAAAGCCTTTGGAACTGGCTTGTGGAAAGAATTTTGAAAGGTTCTGAGATGTTGCCTGAAAGAGTAGCCCTGAAACAGCTTATGCTGTTCTGAATGGGAGATTCTGGTCAGTGCTCAGAAGACCAAATGCTGATCAAAAGCCTGCCAGTAAAGACCAGGCTCAAGAGATTTCTGCTAGGAAAGACTTCATTGAGTGCTGGACTCCAGATGATGTGTGTGATGGCTTGGCAGAAAGTTCATCTGCCTTTTGCTCATGTCCAGAGACTTTGCCTGAAACTAAGATTAAGGGCAGTGGACTAATTAATCTGGCTGGAGAAATTTCAAGGTAGTTGAATGTTGAGGCTGTGGCATGTCTTTACTGGGGGATTTTAGCCAGATTTATGTTGCAAATCAAGAGCAAAGAGCCCAGCAAAGTGATTTAAAACATTGTGAGCTTGGTTAGAAAGGAAAATTCTGTAAAGCTGTGGGCTGTAAAGATAGAGCTGAGGAAGTCTCCATTGTTAAAAAAAGAACAGGAAAACAAGAAAGATGGCCTGAAGGCATCACAAAAAGCAGCAAGTCTCGAACCTCAAAACTGCAAAGGTGAAAGACTTTGCTTTGAGATGAAGCTGCAGAGCAGCATGTTCCAGAATGGTGATAGTGGCCACACCAGGTTCCAGAATGGAGACAGCATAGAAATCTGCTCCTCAGAATCAGTTTCAGGGTGCTCAGGAATCCAAGTACTCAACCCTCACAGCTAAGAGAGGAAAGCCTGGCTACTGTTCCAGCTGGCAGCAGATCTTGGCATCATCCATGTGGCACTGGTTTTAGGTGCATATAGAATGCAAGGGTTCTGAGGTTGAAAAATCTTCCACCCCAATCTCACAGGACCTGGAAGGCCAGGCAGTGCACCCCTGAGAGAGCAGTGTGTGAAGCTGTGAGTGTGAAACCAAAGGTGCAGTGGAGACCCCAGAAGTTTGGAAAAGCCAGGAACTTGGATCATCTAAGGAAATCTGCAATGAGGGAGCAAAGCCAGCCTAAGAGAGAAGCTATGGGATTGGTAACCACCAGAAGTGCCATAGGGGTGGAGGCACACAAGCCCTTTGGAGCTCACAATTTGCCACACATTGCCTCAAGTGGTGCACATGGAACCACAGGACCTAATGTTTGCCCTGCTGGATTTTGGACTTGTTTTGGTCCCAATCCTTTGTATTCCCATTTGTACCTTTTGGAATGGGAATGTTTATCTTGTGCCATTGCATGTTGGAAGTGTTTAACTTTGTTTTCATTTGTACAAGGGTATGTAGCTAAGGTTTGCCTTACATCTCAGAAGATACTTGGGACTTACACTTTTCAGCAATGCTGAAACTGTTAGGACTTTGGCAACTCTTGCAGTAGGGGTAGATGCCTTTTGCATAAAAGGATGTGCATGAATCTTTAGGGATCCAAGGACAAAATGTTATGTTTTTAATATAGTATGATGTTGATAGACAATGCTGACTCTGAAGGATTGTTAAGCTGTGTTATAATGTTCAAACTGCAAAATGTATGTGCCTTTGTATCTGGAGGCTGGTTTAAAGAAATAGGTCTGGTTGCCAAGTTGACAGAAGGTGGATTGTCAAGGTTGACATATTATGCCGAGTTGAAAAGTTTAGAAGTTTAACTGAGAGACTCATCAGTGAGGATCCTTACTTTGTAAATATCCTCATTCTTTGCAAGAGGAAGGCACAGTGATTTCTTGAGTGCTACACCAGCCCTGGGGAGTAGGGGAGGTGCTGTGTACAACACAAGGGAGGAGAAGAGGCTTGTTCCCCCTTTTTGCTCTGGCTGCTGCCTTGAAGTGTTGCCACAGAACCATGCCATCCTGCCTTGGAGCCAGCTGATTATGGACTGAAACCTCCACAACAGTGAGCTAAATAAACCTTTCCTTCCTTCATTTTGGGTATCAGGTATTTTATCCCACCCACAGGAGAAAAGTAACAAAGACAACTACGCTTAATTCATGATTTATAAATTTATACTCTAAAGGCTTTTGTAAATTTTAGAGGCAGAAAGGGATAGATCAGCAAGATTTTGTTCAAATTTTAATACTATGTTATTTGTAACAATAGGCTATGAATTCATAAGAAAATAATAGGTTATAAGGATATGATTACAAAATGCAAAAATAAAATACTGTTATAAAATAAAAGGTTTATGAAAGTTTACATTTATGTAATGTTATTTATTTTCTCTTTCAAAAAGAATCATCAACACTGTGTTACACCTCCATGATAAGTCACATGCTTTAAGTTTCTATATGATGGCAAATTTTTAAATATTTTTAATTCAAACAGTGAATTTTTCCTCAAACATGCTGGGAGTCCCATCCATGCTCGAGTGTCTGCTGTCTCCCAGGACTCATCGAACATGGCTGAGATGGAACAGCCTCACCCCTGGCGCCCATCACGGTCAGAAGTCAGACAGTATGTCTGTGGTTGCTTTCCCTTTTGTGCAAATCTGCGGGAGAAATACATAAAGTGACCCTGAAATACCAGTAAATAGCCTCAACCTGTATGTACAAATAAGTTTATATATTTAGTTCAATGTCCTTTGACAGTATGTTAAAAGTGTTGCTGACTCTCCCTTGCATGACAAGATAAAGCAGGCCTGAGATCGCCTTGATTTCAACACTGAAGTTTTGTTTGTTGACTTTGAAATGCAAACACTAGTGGATTTTCACCAAATGTTTGTTATTTCGTCTCCAAACCAGGAATTCGAGAGGCACCGTCACTCAGGCTCGGCAGCCTCAGGTGACACAGACTCACGGTCACTCCGGCCGTGTGCCTGGCTGGCAGGTGTTTGCAAGCCCATTTCTGAGGCAGTGGGCTTCACTGGCCTCTCCTTGAATCGGAGGTTCTTATTGCAAAGTCTGCTTCACACAGCACAGGCTGGCGTTGAGAAACAGAGGCCAGGTAGTGAGTATGTAGGTTTAATTCTTCACTCCTCCACTCTACCTGTGCTGTGTTGGGAAGTTTATTCAGGCTTTCAGTATCTCATGGCCTTTTTCAGTATAGAAAGTGACACGAAGATTTCAGTAAGTATTTTAGATACCTGTGAGCACTGGGTTGTGTATGTAAAACTCCTCACCTATAGTAAATGGTTAATGAGCTCGTATATTCCAAATGATTAGTAATTATTAACTATCATGGTCTTAAACAGTCTTGTAATGTTCAAAATAAAGGGTATAAAAGAAAGCAACACTACTGACTCTTTTTCTATTTCTTCATCTTAGTTGCTGGTGGCCAAAATAACTGGAGGAGGGTGCTGGGCATGAAGAGGGGGGAGGCCGGCCGGCTGGCCGGCTGGGAGTTTAAGGCCTTGGTTTCAGAGGCACACGTCTCCCTGGATTTCCATTTTCTAGCACAGCTGATCAGTTCCAGCGTCGTCTCCCACAGCATCCCGGATGCACATCCCAGCCAGCTTTCAGCTAGCAGATTGTGGAGCTGTGCGCAGCATTAATTTGTACCATTGACTTTATTCCATTTTCGAGCTGCAAAATCACCCCGTGGCCTGCTGGTGTTAGTGGAGTTTGTGTCTGAACAGATCGTTTTTCCTCACCACTTGAGCGGCAGATGCTTCAGTACAGTTGGGGCACAGATACGTCACCTTCTGTTCCGCAGTCAGAAGCGAGTAACGGAAGTTCTGGCCCCATGGCAAGCCTGTGTGGGTGGCAGTGCAGCTTCCAGAAGCACCCATGGCAGGGCTGTGGCACTGGCATCCACCACCCTCGTTCATGGGATCTGGGCTTCAGGGGGCCACAAGGTTCCCCACGCTGGCTCTGTCCCGTGTCCTTGGGCACCATTCCCAGCTGTGCGGCCGCCAGTTCTTGCTTTAGCTGCTGGGGGGACTGTAAACCATGCAGCATTCTCTCAGTGTGCTATTCAAAACTAAAATTTGAATAACAGTCTATATTTTTATCCCATATGCTTCTATTCTTTAAGCAACTTCATTAGGAAGCAAACAAAAAAGGAACAAATGGTAGAATATTTTCAAGCAAATACATTCATTCCATGAGTGGAGATTATTTGATCCCTGTATCAAAAAAGTTTGTTTCACTCTGAATAAAGTCACACAATTATTTCTACCTTTATCATTCCATGGCTAGAAGCACTCATAATTCTCTGAACATGCATATGTGTTCGAATTATGAATTGCAACCAATAATTGTCTTCTAGGGTATATCTCAGACTTTAACATGCATACATCCATAAAATCAAGTATATATGTAAACAGTTTTCAGAAATTCTCTGTTGCCCATTAGTATTTTTCAGTAGTTTTATGATAGTTAAGTTTTGATTCCTCAAGCTCATTCAATCCCTACTATCTACCTGCAGCAAAATATTTCTTGTTATTTCAAATGACATTGTCATTTATTCACCATGGCTAGGACATTAAAATTTTGAGCAAACACACAGCTGCATGGACATGAGAAATACACAACCGATAAAATTTACTAAACTTACCCAAGAGAGAAGGCACTTGATCTCTTCAGTCAGCCTCAGCTTTGCCATGCTCAGTTACCGTCCTGCAGAGTCGGGCCGTCACATGTACTCTTGCGTTTTGCTGAGTTACACTGTCTTATGCAGAAGTCTCTATTTTTTAAAAAATGCATTAAGTTAGCCAATTGTCTCACATCTTCCCACCTCAAATGTGATTAAAACCCCTCCATTATATTTATTTTGTGATATCATTTCATTTTCCATAACTCCTGACATAGATACACATCACATCTGGCGCTGCTTTCTCCCTCCATCACTTTGAAAAACAGCCTTTGGAAGAAAGTGACTTCAGGGAGTAAGTAAATGGCTTGTGAACTAAACATGAGTTAAATGTGAACTAAACCCCTGATTTCCTCAGTTCTGATTATTTTTAATACACCGAGGAAATTCAATTAACCCAACTCTCAGAATCTAATTATGTTCATTGTTTTAAATTGACACTCGCTTTTATCTTTCCCCTCATTAAACATTTACAAAGCTCCTACAATTGAACACCTTCACTAATCCAAAGCAACACATGGCAGGAAGGGCTTTGTGGAAATGCTTCCACCTCACTTCCAAGTTTGTACAACTCAAACTTTTTCTAACTTGCTTTGGCTGGCTTGTTTCTCCTTTAACATCACCGATCATGGAGGCAGATCTCTCTAGAGTTTGAAAGTGTCATAAACCTAGCTTGGCAATGACAGGTTGGTAGCCCTCCATCTGTAAAAAATTGAACTTAGACAATTTAACCTTCCAGAATCACAAGTTTGGGTGTATATTCAGGGTGTGTAAGTTTGATGGGGACAGAGGCAGAGTCAATCATGTCATACAATGCAAAAAGAAACAGGAGCAAGGTGACATTTGAGACGAGCACTTAGGCACTATCACAGCTACCAGAGTTGAAGTAAACACGGCTTCCCACATTGCTCACTTTCTGTACGTGAGATCCCCCTCCATGGAGGCCGCGCATGCGCCTTTACTGAAACCCCCGCCCCAGGGCCTCCATCACTCCAGCTGGTAACTGGAAATATTATGTTCTTGGTTTTGTTTTGTTTTTTTTAATTATCACAGATCGTGGTTTGTTTTGTTTTTTGTTTTGTTTTTTAGAAAAGGATCTTTTTTGTTCTGATAAGGTACTTGATAGAGGAAAATAGACAAAGTTAGAAGCCAGATGTCAGGAGATATTTGATCTCAATGGGAAAGATTCCTGCTTAGAAGCCAGGGCTGAATGGAGGTGGCCCCATGATAGCGGGTTTGTGAGATGCACATGAGTCCCTGTGTTCCATCCCCAGAACCACTCGAAAAAATAGCTTTAAGAAAAACTAAAGATCAGGATGTTATTAAAGAAGCTTTGAAAGGCAGGTAATTCCTATTTTTTTGGTAGCTAATTTGATTTATCTAAATAAAGGACAAAATAAGAAAAATTATCGAATTCTTAAATTCTATGAAATATATGCACATATAATTTTTGAAACTCTAAATATTCTATTGTTGTGTTAATATTTTCTAGTTCAGATATAGTACTGCAGGATAAGGATGTGAAATTCCCTTTTCCAGGCATTAAAAAGGGCATTTCCAAAATGCATGAGCAGAAACCAATATTATCATTTAGCAAGGCATTGTGCTTTAGGGGAAAATGCATAGAAATCATGCAACTGATTCTACAAAGATGTTAACAGAAAGCCTAAATAGTTGGTCTTAATGTGATAATCATTCTTTGTGAAAAAATCCTCTCCGCCAAACTCAGGAGGTTGTCTTAATGTTCAGTGGAAGTGATAGCAACAGCCTGTCTCTGTGTATGATTGTTAACAATGTGTGTTGAAAGGCTTTCCAATCAAGTGAATTTTCCTACTCAGAGCCGACATTTGTGGGAGAGCATATTTAACAGTCTGAGAATTGTTGGTAGGTTATTAGGATTACATCAATGGTTGAGTTAAGATTATATGCTTTTACTTTAAAGAAATTCTTAAGAAGCTTGCATGGGTTCTCCACTTCAGAGGCAGATGAGTTTCTCAGTAGTTTTCCAGCAAGTGTAGACATGTCATCAGTATATAAGTAGATGCCCTTTATTTTTCTGTCTACCCAAGTCACAAACAGATACTCTTTGATATTTTTTTTGCACATATGCTTTACTTTGTAAGAGAAAAATATAGTACATTAGATATATTAAGGTAGTTCTTAAATATTCAAATTTCAAAGCTATTATTCTATAGAAAAACAGAAAATCAAAGTCTGAAAATTGAACCACTGAATCTTCTTCAATAACTTGATCTAAATGGTATTCAGAGACAACTCCACTCAATTATAACAGAACACATTGTTCTCAGGCACACGGGAAACAGTCAAAATAAACCATGTTCTGGATCATAAAACAAAATGAAGCAGAAAGGCCCTAAATGACTGCAATTTAAACTGTACTGTTATAAATAACATATTGGCCTAAAAAGAAAGTACCTTCAAGAAAAAGTAAGAATGATTGGGCAAATTTTCCCTTTCATGAATTGAAAGACTTTCTATTAATATTAAGATGTCAATTCTTCCTAGCCTAATCTATAAATTCAAGGCATCCCAATCTATCAGCAGGTAGTTCTATAAATATCAACAATCTTATCTTGTTTATTATATAAAAAGCCAAAAGACCCCAGTGAGGCAAGTGATGCTGACACAGCAGATTGGAGGACTGACATCACCTGACTGCAAGGCTCCCTGCAAGGCTACAGATGTGAAGAGGGTGGGACCAGTCAGAGAGCTACAGAAATAAGAGAGCACCATGCTGGGAAAGACCAGGGTGGGGAGAAATGGGCAAAAATGGAGAAGCCAGGGAGGGAGACTGCACACATAGAGACAGAGGCATCCCAATGAAGGAAGCAGACTTTTTACCAAGGTCACCAGAGCAATTCAGCGTCCACAGGAGAGCAGAGAAGAGGAGAACAAATCACACTCTGACAGAAACATTTGTAAAACACGGACTCACAAAGGTCCAGCACCCAAATATGCAAATGATTCTTAAATCAACAATTGGAAAGCACAATAGATAGAACACCAGAATGCAGTGGGGAAGAAGTATAGAGGAGAGACTAAAGCCAACAAGAATTCTAAATGTAAAAGTTATGGACTTCACAGTTATGATTCAAGGCTACTCTGGAGAATGAATTATTTAATATCGATTAGCAGTATCTTTCAAAATGAGATGATCTTTTGTTCCTACTCAGTCTTTGGGCAGCTTTTTGAGCTGACATCACTTGGATGAAGATGAAAAGAATCTGCTCTTTCCTTTTATTTTTAGGGAATTCACAGAAACCCTTTCTGACAACTGCCAGGCTCTCTCCTGCTTTGTAAGCAAAGTGACAGACAGCCTTGCATCTCTGGGGACCATCTAGGTCAGAAATCGGCACCTGCTGCCACTTGGAGCCTGCACAGTGGGTGGGTGGTCCTGGCTTCCCAAAAAGGCTTTCGTAGATGTGGGCTTGTGTTTATACAACTTCATGCTTTGAGAGATTAGTGATTGAAAGCGCCACTGAAGATTGACTTGATTCAAATCATTCAAGTGCCAAGTTGTTATGCTTTCATTCAGTAAAATTTTGTTTAGAGGGTAAACAGTAATAGTATTTTGCTTTTAATAGTCTTGTTGTAGATTTTGAGTTGACATTTAGAAAAAGTACTTTTCTTTTGGAATCTGTTGTGCCTAATCATCCAACAGAAGAATAGAGAAAGCACTCCTTTTAGATGTCTGCATTGTAGAGTTTGTTAGATTTTGTTTGTATTTTCTGAGTACTTGTGGACAATAAGAAAATTTGAAATACCCTTCTCCTCAAATCATAAGGAGTGGAACATGGTGCATGGATGGATTATAAAGACAAACATCTAGTAACTCTAGATATCTGCTAGGTTCTCAGTACAACATTGTTTTGTTTCCACTTGCAAATTCAACCCATAATAGAGGAGTCTTCTTGAGACTATGAAAACATTTCTTTTGGGAAACTTGCATAGTGCAGTGTTGGCACTGCTTTGAGGATTTTGTCTTCAGCCTTTGTTTGGGCTGGGCACTAATGGGTCTGCTTCCCTCATCACACATTTGCTAATTGGTGCCACTCCATGAAGAGGAGCAGCTGATTTGCACATGGACTCAACCATGTATTTAGGTTGCTATGGACTCGAAAGCATTTGGGGTTTGCTCTAATACAGTTACTCACTGTGTGGTGCAGAAACCCAAGCTATGGAAGTGCTCATAAGTATCTGAAAATGCCAAATATTGGCAAAAATACACGTAACTGGGATCCTAAGACAGTTTTGGCAATAACACAAAGTGAGCCAATGCTTTGAAAAATAGCTTATCAGTGATATACACATTTTAAGATTGATTTTTGATACAGGAGTCTCACACCTAAGTCTTTTCCAAGACAAATAAAATTATTTACACAATAATTTATACTCTCAGTTTATAGAAATTCTATTCATATCAGGTAAAACCTCTACACCCCAATGCCACAAACTTTGAAAGAACAAATTGTGAAATGCCACACGATGAAGCACCATCCGTCAATAACACAGCATAAATACTGATGTGCCTGACCACATGGGGGATGTTTACATGCAAGTGCAGTAACAGACACAATGCTATGCATGGCCTGGGGTTCCATGAGATAGCGTCCTATGAGATACACAAATGTGGCACAGACAGATCAGCATTTAACAGACTCAGCAGAGGACTAAACAGTTGCCTGCAGTTCTGTATGGGGCCACGAAAGCATCTCTATCCTAATGGTGGTGGTGTTTGCATTGTTTAGCATATGTGCTAAATCTCTTCAAGTTGCATACTTAAAATCGGTTATTTTATTGCACATTCATTCACCTCAGGAAGCTTGGCTCTTAAAATCATAAAACTTTTAGTATACTGTTTACATCGCATGATCAAGCAGTTACTACCATTCACAGATTTGCTCCATGAGCAGACCATATACCTATCAGCACTCAGATGATTGCTCACTACATCAGTGGTACTTTGACTGTGGTTCTCTGAGCCTCGGTTCCCGCAAGGTGTCAGAAAGGACCAGGTGTAACTTGCTCTCACAGTGGATTGAATCCCAGGAAAGGAATCCCTATGTCATTAGTCTTTGATTTATGCAGGAGCTGAGGGAAAATCTGCCCATCTTTTTCTCTGGAAAGAAATCATCCTTTTCATCTTGGAACAAAAGTAAATTCTGAGGATGAGAGGACAGTGTGTCTATGCTTGTAACCTACAGTATCTCTGAGGAAAGTCTGTCAATGGATCTACCTACCTGTCTCTGGAATAGAAATATAGCTGAGCAAGTCAACCCTAATACCGAAATACTAACAAATGTGACAATCAGTGAAAATTACCTCTTTGCCATTTATTTCATTTTCTATCTCTATAACCGCATTGATGTTCTATTTTAACAGTTATGTTCTCACAGCGGCCTTCTTTGCCTAAGTAATGTAGATGAAATAAGCATTTCATTTGTTAGAGCTGTGGACAACTGGGAGGTGTTGGATCCCCCACCGCACATGGTGGTTGACGCAGACCCCAGCTGCTCTGCAGCCTCAGCGGTTGCAGACTCTGGGGCACTCGCTTCCTTCCCTGAGGGGCAGGGCACGGACAGAGGAGAGGACCCTGAGGAGTGCAGGGATGAAAATGGAAAGGACTGAGAACTCGTGCCAGCTCCTCAGACAGATGTAATTAGCGTGATCACAGCTGTACACCAATCAAATACCTGAGCAAAGAGCATTTGGGCTTGTGGTCCCACCCCTCCAAAATCCTAGAAGAGTAAAAAGAGCTTCCTTCGCAGATACTAACACTGAGCTAAGTAACACTAGTTTTCCTAATGATTTAAACAGAAAGAATTTGTTGGTACTATAAACAAAACATCCGAAGCATCAAATTGCTAGATTTTTGATGTATGTATCTTTTCAGCACTTCCCATTCTCCCGACTGCCACTGCGCTTGGACTCTTGAGCAGGAGCCTGAGTGGAGCAGCAGTCTGACCTGGATGATCACGACCCCCAGCACTTGCTGATGTCTGAAAACATCAGCAAACTGCTCCCCAAATGAGAGGGATCAGCAGGACATCAGTGTGTAGCTATGGTGCAGCCTGCATTTCCTGTCCTTGTCTATGGTCTCTTTCCCCAGGTACCTTCCTGCAACACAGACTCACAGCTACAGTGATACCCACCAACCTTCTAACTCTGCTTAACACTGAGAATTTTTGCAGATCATTGATTCCTACATCTTAGATATTCAAAGTTTGATGTCTACAAGATTTTCATATGTTCTCCATGCTTAATAAATTCTGAGTTAACTTTTTTATATAGATAAAGATGACAAGGTAGCCACTTGCCACTTTTAGGAAAATGAGTACTCTGGACCCATAATTCTATGTGAAAGAAAGCAGACAGAAAAATCTTAACTTTTGAGATAAACTTAACTATATGATATAGCTACTGATGTTGGACACAAAACGTTAATTCAGGTTATCTGAATTTCATGCCTGAACATTCTACACTGAGTTGGACTATATCAGTTATTTGGAATGTTTTTCTAGAGGAAATGCTGCAATGAAATTAATGAGCCTCCAATTTTCTAATGCTGCGTTCATTTTTTGTTTGTTTGTTTGTTTGTTTTGGTCTCAGTAACATTAGCAGAGGGCATAGTTTTCATGATGTTGGGGGAATTAATTGAACAGGTTTGTGACCTCATCATGAGCAGGGAAGTGTGAAAGGAAGTGATGTCAGGATGGAAATGTTCACAAGGCACCCACTGGCACCGATCTGAGCAAAGCACACGGGCACCCTGGTTGGGGAGGAAAGGGTGCCATATTTCACAATAACGTACTGAAGCAGGCCCAGTAAGGTATGCGATGCTGTCTCTCCTGTTGTATTTTTAATCAGTTTATTCTTTGAGAGTATATGTTTGTGATACATAAAAATGGGGATCATCTTGGAGGATGAGTTGGTTCACCCATAAATCATACACCATTTCTACTTCCCTCCTCTCTGCCCTCCTCTCCCCATCCCAGATTCCCTTCACCTCTGCACAAATGCTGTCTCCTTGTGTCCTCCACCCACTAATATTTAGCTCTTTAATCTTTTTCTCTATGAGGTAATCCATGCGAAAGTTAAGATTTTTCTGTCTGCTTTCTTTCACTTAGGATTATGGGTCCAAAGTGCGTTCATTTTCCCAAAATGACTCAGATTTTCCTGTACCACATATTGTTATCCATTCATCTGTGGTGGCATTTAGGTTCTTCCAGTATTTGCCTGCTATAAAAACGGGTGTGCATGTATCAGTGCAATACGATGTCTTTAACTCTTTCTGTAAGATATCTAGAAGGGGAAGGGTGGGTGGAATGGAATTTCTAGCTTTAGTTTTGCAGAAATGTCCATGCTGATTTCCAAAGTATTTGTAGTACTTTACATTTCCACAAACAATGTAAAAGTCTTTCTTTTTCTCCACAGCCTCACTAGAATTTTTGACATTTGAGTCCTGGATGATAATCATTTTTCTGGAATAAGATAGAATCTCAATGTAGTTTTAATTTGCATTTCTTTGGTAGCCAGAGACATTGAACATTTTTTTTCATATTGGTCATTTACAATTATTTTACTGAGAACTGTTCATGTGTTTCAATTACTTGTTTTTATTGCATTTTTGTATTCTTTTTTTTAGTTCTTTATAAATTCTAGACATTAGTCCTCTTCCTGAGAATAGCTGCCAATTTTTCCCATTCCACAGGTTGTATTCTGACTGTCATTGGTTTTCTTTTCTGCACAGAACCTTAACTTGATATGATCCCATTTGTTGATTCATGGTATTGTATCCTGTGCAGTTGGAATTCTGTTCAGAACATCCCTTTTTATGCCTTTGTCTTCAAGACTTCTACTTGTTTTATCTCATAACATACTGAGTGTTTCTGTTTTAACTTTTAGATCTTTGACCCATTTTGATTTTAGTCTGTGCATGGTGAGTGTCGAGAGTCTAGGTTCAGTCTTCTGCATGTGTGAAGCCAATTTTCCCAGCACCACTTGTCAGAGAGATTATCTTTCCTCTAGTGTATGTAGTTTGACCCTTTGTCAATGATCAGATGGCTGAATGTGCCTGGAGTTGTTTCTGCTCCCTCTGTTTCAGGGATATGAAACTGAAGCACATGTGCCACAGTGGTGTTTGTATCACTAAAATCTCTAAAATATTCACTGTTTTCTATTCCACTGAGCCTCTTGTCTGTTTTGGGGCCAGTATCATGCTGTTTTAATTATTATAGCTTTGCAATATTATTTACAATCCTGGATTGTAATGCTTCCTGCTTTTTGTTCATTTGTTTGTTTTTGTTCATTTTGTTTTGATTAGGTTTGGTTTGGCTTGGTTTTTTGAGACAGGATCTCTGTAATTCAGGCTGGATTTGAACTCACTGTATACCACCACACTCAGCTCTTCCTGCTTTGGCTATTCTCAGTCTCTTCTGTGCTATATAGAATTATTGCAAAAGCTAGATAATCTTATATATAATCTATTTAGAATTATTGCAAAATCTAGATAATCTTACAGTTTCTTATATTCCATTATCTGTGCCATAAACTCCAGGTATGATTAATGTTAAGATTCTTTTAAAATGAACTATAATAGCATCTTACTGATAATAATGGTCACTTTCGGGATGTTGTGAATTTTGGTTACTCACAAAAAGTATCATTGCTGAAAATAGAGTAAGAAAGAACTAGATTACAGTATTGGACATTATTTGACAATTTTTATACTTTTGCTTCTATATGTCACATTTTTCACAGAATTATATTACCCATTCTAGCCCCCAGAAACTAACTATTTAACTCTGTCAGTCTTACATGAAACTTAAACCAGTATGTTTGTCTGGGCCTCACTGGTCTCTCACTGCTGTGTGTGTCCATACAGCTGACCTGAGTCCTTTAAAATTTGCCTAAACTCTGGGCAAATGTGAGTTAAATTTGCTCTTTAACTCAGGGTGCCATTATCATAATCTCGATAATGGCAATCCTGCTAATGCTCTGGAACCCTGTCTTACATAGGGGCCTGTGCCCTCTTCAGAGAGTTCTCTGATGCTGCATGTAGTTGACAGAAGAACCCTTTTACTCATCCAGTCCCATTACAGTGCCTCTGTGTTAGCTCTGCCCAGTAATGGTAGTGATGATAATGGCGGGCAGATGGTAGTGGTTGCTGTGTGCTAGAAGTTTGCGTATCTGTTCACTTGCTTAATCTCTATCATAGTTTAGTGCAACAGGCATTATCATGTTTATTCTTGTTTTAGATATAAGTGAGGTAAGGACTGTAGAAGCCTGAAGCATTACAGCTTCAACTGGTGCTGTTAAGTGCTGGCAGGGTGAAGCCTGTGTGCGCCCTACTGTGTGTGACTTCAAGCTCACTCCCAGTGAGGGGCTGAGAGGACCACAGGCTGTGTCTCTTTTGACCACTGGGAGGCCTGCAATGCTGGCACTGGCAGCTAGGAATGGGCCTCCCCTCCTTTCTCTGTCTCTTTTTCTTTCTGTCCCTCTGTCTCTTTTTGAGTGCATATAAATACTTTTATTAGAAGTTATGTATGAGTAATGGGCTGAAATTTAGACATATTGCTTCTCCATGATTTTGAAACACCCACACGGAAAGCTCAGGCAGCTAAGGAATGTAGGCAGCAGCGCTCAGGGGACACAAGACTAGGATTGCGGAGAGGAGGCATGATCTTTAAGTCACAGAAGGGAATGCAGTCCCTCAGAGAGGGGCTGGGGAAGAAGAGCCCAAGCCCAGCCTGCGAAGTGTGCACCCCCGGGACAGAGCAGCTTGAGGAGGCCCCAGACCTGAGACTCAGTGAAGGCGGGGAAAACCAGGGCGAGCCGGCGTGTCACCTGACCCAAACTCGTTGGGGGGTTTTAGCCTCCTGGGGGCCAGTTTCGCTGGTGCTGGACCTTGCAGATCTTGAGAGAGGAAACCAAATCTCTGTGACAGCATTCTAAATCCTGGCCCACGCCTCTGCTCCATGCTCAGCCCCGTGGGAGCCTTGCCGGCTGGGCTCTACTGCTGGTATAGGAGTCTGTACCACACACGGTGTCCTCGGAGTCTCCGTTTCTGGAGGATCTGCAACTTCAGAGCCTCCGACATGGTTTCAAACTCAATCTTCATTTTGTTTCATTCATGCGTGTACTTATTGTCAGGAAGAAATTCTGTCTGCGTTATTTCTTCATAGGTTAAAACAAACAAACAAACAAACAAACACACTCCTCCTGAATGTTCATGCCGAATTTTGTGTTTATTGATTGATGATTGATTGAATTAATGATTCCAGTGTAGGGATTGAACCCAGAGCCTTTTGCCTACATCCCCACTCCTTTTATTTTATTTTATTTTATTTTGTATTTTACTTTATTTTATTTTTGAGATAGAGTCCTGCTAACTCATGAAGTTGCCCGGTCTAGGCTCAGATTGGCAGTCCTCCTGCCTCAGCCTCCCAGAGTTCTGGGATCACAGTATGTGCCACCAAATCCATCTTACAATGAATTTTTATAATCTTTCACTCAGAGAAGCATTTTTAAAAGCCAAAGATGTTGACTATAGCTCTGTGTGTGTGTGAATCTGTATAAAATACACATAGAACAATAAATAACATTCAACAGAACATTGAAAATAATAATTTCTTTTAATTAAAATACTTGTAGATTAAAATTTCTAACAGCTCAAGTAGGGTTTCTTTTTATTTATTATATTAGACTTATTTTCATCATCAACTTAGAGCTAAAATAATTAAAATAAATTTGACTTTTTATTTATAAACTAATAATTACAGTCTTACTGAAGAGGAATGTAATTCTTGGTATCTAAACTACTGACTAAACCTGTGGACACCAACAGTTATGATGGTGGTTGCTGCTTGGTGGAACAGACATTTTTATTGTTCCTGGAAAATTGTGTAAATGGGGAGAGGAAGATGGGTTGAAAAGAGGGGAGGGAAATAGGACAAAGAAGAATTAAATCGTATTATGCACAGGTACAAATTCCCAATGCTGAGTGTGATCATTAGGTGTGGAAAATATGTACTTATAAAAATGTTTTCAATGAGTTGAGGGCATATTTAAGGTGGTGAAAGAAGAAACAGTATCAAGAAAGAATTCTGAAGGAAAAGTTAACACTAATCACAAGTAAAGGAGTTAGTCACGGGTAAACCTGCTTTCCAGTGGTAGCTAAGAGGACTCTGCTCAGGATAAAGGACACATGGAGAAACAGCATCACTAGAGGTGACACTGAGGCAATGCAGCATCAGTGTTACTGTACTTTGTTTTTAATCTCTTTTCTGATACTATTTTAATCATAATTGTATAAAACAGTAATTATGAACATGTGGTACTGGGCACATGATGTATAAAAAGGTAAATTCTGAAACATTAATCTAAACGTGGGTAGACCCAGGCCCAGAAAAGATTTCTGAGCATGACAAAGATGACATCATAGATGACTAAGTTAGGTAGACACAGGCAGTGAGAGGGCCGGCCCTTGAGGGGGGTCAGCTGCAGAGGTCAAGACACAGCACAGCCGTGGCTGGAGCTGCATCTGTCCAAGGCCAGACCTCGAGATAGAGATGGAAGGACCAGGCTCCACACCTCCCAAGCGATAAGCAACAGCTTGAGATCCTACTAGAATTCGTATAAAGTCTAGATAGATATCAGTCAGCCCAGTGGGTGACCAAGAACTCCTGATGCATCTCTTCCTAAAAATGTCCTTTCCATATTCTTTCCATGTACCCTTGCTTCATGATCTGCTTCCCAGTGGATCAAAACTATCTAAGTAGTTGTAATTGTATTGGTTGATCATAGATTGACCCACTTTGTACCTACCTTGTGGTTTTATGACCACCTTGTAATTTTGCATTATAAAATATTCTCTTAGAAAGTGAGCTCATTGGTAACACAGTTTTGGGTACTTTCCTGTTTCTTAGGAATTAACTCAATGAAATTTTCCAACTCTTATCCTCCATTGTTCCTTAAAAATTATTCTATAATTTTGGGGGTCTTAAACTCAGCATTTCTTACATATAACAGGTAGGGAGTTATATTTCCCCCATATCAATAAGATAGTATTAGTTCAAAATAAATTATTATAAGTTCAATGGTCAAATGTCACATGGTAACTTCTAGGAAAGTAGCTGTGGTGTACAGCAAACAAAATGCAAAAGTAATCAAATGGCACACTATAGCAACTCAGTTATGCACACAAAAAACATAGTGGAAGATGAAGTATAAAAAGATATAGAAAAATAAACAGCAGAAGTTCTTTTCAATTAAACCCTCCTATTAAAAGGCAAGAACTATCAGAATGGATTTTTTAAAAATCCAACTATATTATGTCTACAAAAAATCTGACTTAAATCCAAAGACACAAACAGATTGAAAATAAAGCATGAAGAAAACATATTCTTTGTAGATACTAAGAAAAAGAGAGCTTGGTGGACACCCTAATGTCAAAGAAATAGACTTTAAGTTAGAAACTCTAATAATAGACAAAAAGGATATACAGTGTATCTTCAAAGATATCTGTTGGTGAAGATACACATCATAAACCTATGTGCACCAAATAAGAGAGCTACAGTGCCTACAAAGGAAAAATTGACAGATGGTAAGACTTCAATATTTTCCATGACAGACCATATGATAAAACATACATGCACACACACACACACACACACACACAGCATTAAATTTAAGAAAATAAGAATCAAAGTATATTTTCTGATCACAGTGAGAGTCAAAGACACAACAAATCCTGTAGACCAACATCAATAATGAACATAGATGCAATATGCTAACAAGCATGAATGAAATACTAATAAATAAAAATCCAGCCTCATATTAAATGGATATATATATATATATAATGAACACACAGAATTTGTCTCAGGAAAGCAATGATGGTTCCAGTTCTACATACAGAAATCACTCAATGTTTATGCTACATCAATAGAGGAAGCATAAGTCACATGATCTCCCCAATTGATGCAGAAAAATTATTCAACACGATCCATTATACTCAATAAACTAGTACAAGAAGGAAAGTTTCTCAGTCTGATAAATGGTATTATAAAAAGAATTTGTCAAGCCAGCTGCCTGTTAAAAAACCAAAAACTTTTTTTCCTATGACAGGAAAGGGGGGACCCCAAACTCATCACTTCTGTCCTGGCCAGCGCAATTATATAGGGAGAAGGCATGAAAGCACCCAAGCTACACAGGAGGAATTAAAATTATTTGTAGATTATCCTAGACACTTAAAATCCAAAGAACCCATGAGTAAACACTGGACTGAATGAAAATATTCTGCAAAGTACAGTATACACAGTCATCATTTAAAAAGTCAACCACATATCTATATTTTAGAAGAAATCTTTTAAAACTTGAAACCTTTTTACAATCATATCTAAAGAAATAAAATATATAGATATAAATTTATCCAGGCTGGTGAAAGACTTCTACACTACAAGCTGAAAAACATTGCTGAAAGAGATTAAAGAAGAGACATTAAAGAAGACTTCAGCATATTGAAAGTTGCCCATCTTCATGGATTATAAGACTTACACACTGAGAAAATTGCAATATTACCAAAGTGATCAACAGATTTCACAAGCCTGCAGTGAAAATCCCAACAGCCATTTTTGCAAAAATAGAAAACCTGATGCCAAAATTTACATGGAATTTCAGTAGGCCCCCTTGAAAATAACTATTATGAAAAGTCAAAATAAATGAAAGAACTCATATTTCCAGGTTTCAAAACTTCCTACACTGCTACAGTAATCAGAAGAATGTGTTCCTAGCTTAGGAATGGGCAAACAGAACAATGTGATAGAGTCCATAGCCAGAAATTAGCCTCACACATTTATGACCACTTCTGCAAGTTTCTCAAGAGCTGTGAGTGAACAGTCTCTGCAGAGAATGCTGCTGGCACAGCTGCACATCCACATACAAAGGAATAAAATTAGGCCCCATCTCACGTCCAATACCCACAGTATCTCCAAATGGACTGTAGATCTAAGTATTTCAAAGTTAGACAACTGTTAATAAGAAAACATCAGAGTAAACCTTCATGACCTCGGGTTTGGCAACCACTTCTTAGTGATGCCATCAAATGTGCATGCTTTAGATGTGTGGGATTTGTCAGATGATGAAAATACTCAGAAGTTGGCATCAGTGTACCTATGCAAAACTGTCGAAGTATCAAACGCCACAGCATTATGTGCATTAAGGTTAATTTTGTGTTGTTAATTTCACCCAACTACAAGAACAAGACAGTAGTCAACCAATTTGGGTTACAAGGCAGAGCTGAGAATCCTTCATTTATTAGGTAGCCACTGAGCAGAGCCCAAACACGTGAAATCTGAAGTGACATGAAGAGAGAGGCACAAGTACTCTCAGGAGATGCCTGAAAAAATTCTGACAAATGGTCAACATGGAAGTTTGTGGAAATCATTAGATAGACCTGGAGCAGACGACACTGTGAAAAGGCCAAGAGGAGTCCAACTTTAACCTTTAATCTTCGGAAGTTGGTGAATCATTGGTGTCAAGGAAAAGAAGCTCAAATTTCCCTTTCAGTAAGATGATCCTCAGTAATTGGTGGGGTGGTGTGTAAGAATGGAGCATGATGAAAGGTCATGAGAGTGATTTCCTTGGTGTGTGTGAGACACACAGTGATGAGCCGTTAGGCTGGCTCAGGACCACGGAGATTCTGGGCACATCTGATCGTGGCTTTGAGCCAGGGGCAGGGAGAGTGTTTGTGAAGATCTGAGTTTGGGACATGAATTACTTTGATGGAACGAAATAGAACAGACACCTTAAAGAGCTCTTTTGTGACAGTAAATACGAGGGGTAAGAAAACGTCAAAATCCTTCAAAATTGCTAGCTTGTAAGACGGGGGACTTGTGATGAACTCAGCAGGTCTGAAGCAGAGTCTTACCGGCTTGCAGTCTGTGCTATTCTAATTTTAAGGGAAGCATGATGGGCTCAGCAAGCGTGGATCTTGCTGTTTTAGTGAAGAAGTGGCCCCTGCTCTGGGCCGCTTCTTCACTAAAACAAATCCTCATCTGACAGCACGTCTGCCAGGTGCATGCAACCGTATCAAGGAAAGCGTGATTACAGCAGTGCCACTCTCTCCACCACCAATTACAATCATCATTGTCGATTATGATGAAAAGGCCAGCATTCAGGGGTCAAATCAGGGATAAGACTGAAGATGTAAGGCCTTACGACAGGAGACTCGACTACACTCGTGCTCGGGAAACACTGAAAAGCTTTGCTCCATGGAGCCTCCTGGTGACCGTGTCTTTCAGCATGGGCAGGATTTTCTCAGGTACTGTGTGCTTAGGGAATCTTTGCTAAGAATAGGTACAGACGTGCTCAAGGGGATAAGGTTGCCATGTATTCGAATTTTCTCAGCATCACTCTACATCTCCCAAGGGAGGACGAGGTAGTGGCACCTGAGCTGCTAGGGAAGCTCCTCATGCAGGTCTCGGCTGCTCAGAACGTGGGAAAGCAGGTCTCGTTCATCTTTAGGGCTTCATCAAAGGTGACAACAGGGGTTCACGGCCGAAGCACCGTGGCTCACCGGGAACCAAGATTCCTTGTAACTTGGCAAATTGTTCTTTGAAATGGCATTCTTAGTGCTTCCTAGCTATACAGAATTTTATTGCATTAACATGAAAAGTAATAAAAATCACCAGTGACTATAATAATTTAATGCAAAGGCCAGTATGTGCTTATTTTACATAACCTTACCTTTCAGAGATTTCAACAAGGATTTAATTGCCATAATAAAATTCATTTGTTTCTCCCAGAAGAAAAGAACTAGAAATGATGAATGGAGTACTTACAATCAATTGCAAAGCATTCATTTAAAATAAAATATTTGGGCCCCTGGGAATTGTTGCAGGATTCAAAGCAGATCATAACTGCTGTGCCATTGCTTTCCAAGTGCCCCAATTTTATAGCCTCTGAGGAAAAGACCCCATAGCATAAGAGATTCCCTTTTGATGTCTCTTTTGTAATAAATAAGACATACTCTTTTGAGCACAGAGCTTTATGTTTAAAAACAACATGTTGATATTCTATGTGGTAAAAATGGAATTATAAACTCTTCTAAGACATTTTCTTAATCACAGCAATGAACCTGGCCATGAGTGTGAGGTTCTTCAAGAGAAGTCTGAACTCAATACTGGGAACAATTTATTTTCCACATTCAAAAAATTATAAAACACGTGGTGAAAATCAGTTAAATCAAAGTTCATAATCAAATAAAATATATTTCACTTTTTGCATTTTATAGTTA
The DNA here is from genome assembly GCA_004027455.1 of Hydrochoerus hydrochaeris. Taxonomy (NCBI): domain Eukaryota; kingdom Metazoa; phylum Chordata; class Mammalia; order Rodentia; family Hydrochaeridae; genus Hydrochoerus; species Hydrochoerus hydrochaeris. The sequence continues at coordinate 79,802 of PVLA01008159.1, forward strand.
ATTTTTTTATTTATAGTCCATAACCAAAGGGCAAAAATAGTTTAAATAAATTTCAGACCAATTCTGTCTGCTGGATTTTTGTTTTTTTATATTCTCCAAATGTTTATAGATGACGCTTCTGTCAGTTTAAAATCAGATTCAGCATGTACACAGTGGCTGCCTTAGTAACTGTATGATTTTTCTTCACTGTGTATAAATCATAGTTTTAAGACTAATCAGGATTTCCTAAGTGCATACATGCTTCAAAATTACAGTGTTAATACACTGACTTAATTTTGTTGAAATTATTAAGAACCAACACTAGCTTTGAGCTTGCATTTTAAAATGGCATATATCTGTGAACATACACCATCACAGTCTGCACAGTAGTTAGAGACATGTAAGTGAATTAGAGACAACCTTTTAAAAATGCCAAAACCATTGTAACAATTTTAAATGACTGTAATTTATACTGCAGTGGAAAAGGAGATACCCAACAAAGTCAGCTCAGTAATTTCAACAGAGATAAAAATGAAAAACAATAACCAAATACAAATGCAAAAGAAACAAAGAGCAGAATGATTTAAATGGGCTCATAATAATCTATGTACTTAATTTCAAGAGATGAGAAGATTAAATGACTGAAGAAATAATAGATAACTTTTGCCAGTTTAATAAAACAGAACCTCACAGTTCTAAGTTTAGATGATAATTCCATGTAGAATTTAAAAATAAACAGACACCGAGGCAGAACTAGGACATCACATGTAAACCGCTCACCATGCCCCGAAAGAGTCACTGTCTAAGGCCTTTACAGGAGGAAACGCTGCCTCCCAGAGTCCGCAGCCCATGCTGGGCACAGGTTTCATTTACAAATGGGGACAGGCAGGACTTGGTCAGCAGACCCGAGCTACAGGAAATACAAGCCAGTGATGGATCTTCAGGCAGCGGGACCTGCACAAAAGACAGACAACCAGATCTGTGCTGAGAAATAAAGCTCCAGGAAGGGAAGAAGAGGAAGTGAGCATGAATCTGTCTTTTCCCTTAACTTCCATTAGGATAAAGATAATCACTCAACCTGATTGAATCTCCAAGGCGCAACTGCTATTGTTGTCATGTGTGTTGATAACACAAGTGTAGCTAAAACATGCAACAAGGAGTCCACAGGGTGGCTGGGACACTGAGAGATCACCGGTAACTAAACAAAGGCAGATGAAACAGTGCAGCATTTTGAACCAGGCTAGCTCCGATGAAGTGCTAAGACAGTCACCAAAGCATCTAACAAGAACTAGGGGCTGGGGATGTAGCTCAGTGGTACAGCACTTTCCTCTTATGTTCAAGGCCTTAGTTTCAAAGCCCCCAAAAGAAGAAGAAATAAGATTATCAGAGATGAAAAAGTTTAAAATAATTAAGACATTGCATGAGAAGAGAAAAATCCAACAGAGAAGTGATGAGACAGATAGAAAACAGTGATGACATGGCAGATTCTCACCCAATGTTGTCTATAATTTACAATAAAGTAACAGCAGAGCAGTCGCAACTTTAGCATAGACCCCACACAGGCCAGTGTGCACGCGTCTACACCCGCACCATGCACACTCCCAGCACGAGACATGCTCCTGTGAAAGGATGGAAAACGTACATAGCATGCATGCAGCAACGAAAAGAAAGTGGGGATGACTGTAGTAGCATCAGACTGACACATTTCAGCACAGACACATCCCAAAAGTTAGGAGTAGGTAATAATAAAAGTATTCATTATAGAGATGTCGTAAATATCTTGTGAACTTAGCAGCAGATCCTCAGAAAAATGGAGAAGCTAGGAAAGACTTGAAGGTCATGATGGGTCCACTTGAATGAACTGCCCCTCATGAAACCTGAGAGGAGTCCGTGTTTCTTCAAGTGCACACAAATGTCCACTATGATGGACCACATCTGCCCCTGAGAAGAAAGCTTCAAACTTTAAAAGAATTACCGGCTGGGGATGTGGCTCAGTGGTAGAGGCTTGCCTCACATGCACAAGGCCCTGAGTTCACATCCAGGACCACCAAAAATAAATACAGAGGTGGGGACCTCATACCAGTTCACAGGGCCACACTGCTGGCCAGGACACTGCAGGGCTCACCCCTGCAGAAATGAAAACCCCACACTGCCCAGTTCCTTGTAATGTAACTGGATTTGCAGTTTAAAGACTTTGCTACAGAGAAAAGTCCAGATTCAAATGACTACCAGATATATAAGAGGGAAAAAAGCAATACTTCTGCAAACTCTCTCTAAGACATGAAAAATAACACAATACTACTTTGTTACCAAGAGGAAAGACTTGACAGAATTTCTGGTCTGATTTTCCTTGCAGATTCCTTGATAACGTGTAAACTCGCCCAGCTCTGGCCACACAGGATGGCAGGTGGCAGCCACAGGGTACCAGGCAGGGTGGGCCCAGCCTCCTGGCTGTGTGAGTTCAGAGGCCTCAGGCACCAGTCTGCCCAGGCCAGGAAGTAGTGAGCAGGAAAGCTGGGCAGTTGGGGCCTGGGAACACGTTGCCCACGGCCACTGTTCGTGTACTCTGTGCCTGGACCAAGCACATCAGGTGTTGCCATGGAGCTGCACCCTGGAGGGTTGTGCACCTGCGATCCCATCAGTCAGTTAACGGACATGCAGAGGTGGACATAGCAGTCACTAGAGCTGTCTCGGCCCCGTGCAGAGCCATCGTGGGCAGAGTCCAGGGCAGGGCTGCCCACCCACACTGGGCTTCAAGGGAGGCCGAGACTAGCGACCCCCAATGCAATGCCCCAACCATGTGCCGGGATAGGAGCCCACCTGTGTCCTCTGAATGGGGGAAGATAGGGCGGCTGGTCTGCACTGGTCACCAGTAAGTGCTTTCTGTTTCTGAGTCACATGGACCAGGTTGGAACATTTGGGAGAAAGGATCTGAGGCTGGGGCCACTGGTGTACCCTGCCTTTGCATGGACCACACTGTGTGGGCAACCAGACAGGACCAGTGGGCATGAGCAGGCAGTGTCCCTGCTGAGCAGCCCTGGAGGCCAAGCCATGGGTTTGGAAGCTGTGGGCTCTGTCCACACTGCATGTTCTGGAGCCTGAACCAATCCAGTGTGGTTGCGCTTCCATGGACTTATTTAAACCAGAAGCATGGAAGGGCAGCTTTTAAAATGCTTTTAAAGCCTTTCCCCATGAGTCCTCACCATTCCTGGACTGCGGGGAAAGAGAACAAGAAGTCACAAAGAAGCAAGCCCTCCCTGCGAATCAGTACCATGCGCCAACTGCAGCTGCACGGGGCAGAGACAGATGCCTGTGGGCTGGGAAACAAGAAGAGCCAACACCCACTCCTCACCCCACCCCACCCCCACCCGCAGGCTGATTCGGCAAAGCACAGGCTGCCATGATAGCTATTGAGGTGAGCTGCAGTTTGATGCTTGTGGTGGTTGGTGTTTCACTGACCTTCCAGTTCTAGGGCTGGTGGTCTGAGCATCTGTTCAGAGGATGGTGGAACACACTGTAGCATCTGTGGGGAATCTCCTTCTGAATGTGGCGGCCATTGTTAATTCCCTATTATTTTGTTTTGAAGTCCTGTACCATTTTTATTGTTTTGCTGGATTGGCTTTTATTCTGTTTTGTTTTGTTTGATTTTGTTATATCCAATAGCAAGAGCAGCTATTTCAAAGATAGCAACACGTATTATGGTAGTCATTTTGGATCTACTCATGTCTTATTTTAAAGTCCTTTATTGCATTCATTGTTTGGTTTTTATTGGTTCCACTCTGTTCTGTTCTGTTCTGTTCTGTTCTGCTCTGTTCTTTCTGTTCTGTTCTATTTTTATCAGGTCTGAAGGTATCTGCAGCTATCTTGAAGACAAGAGGCATTATGGTAACCACTGTTGATTTTGTATTGTTTTGAACTCCTGTGTCACTTACATTGATTTGTTTTGATTGGCTTTATTCTGTTTTATTTTGCTTGATTTTATTCTCTGTAAAATAAAAAAAAACGCTTTTAAAATTTGAAATGGAGTGAAGGATTTATTTTCATATATACTTAAAATTTTAGAATATCACAATAAGAGGTACAACTCAAACAGTACTTTAATTAAACATAAATATCACCTGCTGTTTCTCATAAAGTTTTGTGGATAGGAACATAAAAGAGTTGAAAGTTCAGTTTCTATTTTTAACTTCTCAGCTCCCTCTATTCTCCTACAAATTATTCATGAAGAGAAGCATATTATTTTTAGCAGCTGATTTTACCTTTAAAGAGCTGAGCCAAGATTTTAACTCAGAGTTCATCTTTTCCTCTGATAAGAGAGCTTTTATACATGCTTTCCTCTGATTCCTAGTTTGGAATACACTAACCCTAACCCTCACCCTAATGTCTACCACTGTCCATTGGCTGATTCCTCTGAAGTATGACATTTCTATATATGTGTCTAACTTTTTACATACATGGTTAATGAAAGCAGTTGTGCATGTGCAGGTGTGTGTATGTTGTATATGTGTGCTATGCATGTTATGTGTGTGTTGTTTGTGTGTAGTGTGTGTGTAGTGTGTGTGTAGTGTGTGTGTATAGGTGTATGTGTTGTGGGGGTGATGTTACGTGCATGTGTGTGCGTGTTGTGTGTGCAGTGCATGTTGTGCATATGCAGGTGCATGTGTTGTGTGGGTGTGTGTTGTGTGTACTGTGTGCATGTTGTGTGCGTTGTGTGCACTGTGTGTATGTTATTTGTGTCATGTATGTTATGGGTGTGTGGAAGTATGTTGTGTGTGTGGTGTGTGCCGTGCATGTTATGTGTGCTGTGTGTGTTGTATGTATGTTGTGTGTGTTGTGTGTACTGTGTGGATGTTGTGTATCTTGTGCATATGTGTGTGTTGGGAATTCTTTCTTCTGGCCTTTCTCCACAACGGGAGAGGTGAACACATTACTCGCTTTCCTTCTTCCACAGCTCATGGTGAATTGCAGTTACAAGGAGATGCATTTTCTACTCAGACCTCTTCATATGAAATAAGCAGTAGCATTTTGTGATTCAGTGACAGTTTTCACGTTTTTATCGATAGCTGTTTGTACCAAACAAGAAAGGACATGCACCTGTCAGTGAATTGCCTAGTCTTAGGCAGCAGCCGGTCAACAATTAAGGTCTTCCTCACACAAAACTTTATTCTCTGACCACTTACTTTAGCTCCTTTCTATCTTGATGCCCAGGACTTTTACTCTGAAGAAACTGCCTCAGTTTCTTGCAACACTGTTTATTATTGCGTGGTTATATCTTGCTGGTTGAAGAAATAAAAATCTATTAGCAAAATACAAGCAATAGTTCTATGATGAATTCAGTGCATATGAAATGAGTGTTGTGATTTATAAATTTTGTTTCTCCCACATGGAGATGCATTTCATCCCATTAGATATAATTAAAATTCAAGTATATCACAGTCTTATTAATGCAAGCAATAGTGAAAACTATACCAAAATGGCATTGTAAATTAGAAAGATCTTGTAATGGAATGTTACTCTATTGTTGTTCATTGATGAATGATAATGTTTAAATTCAGTGTGATATTTCATTGTTACCTCCTCAAGTATTATCTGTTTTTCCTACAGCAAATGCATCACTGCAGAATATACATGAATACACATGTTTTTGTTTAAAGAATTGTGAAATCCAGTAAGGATGACTGTATAAGTCTTATCTTCAGTACTTGGAACCTCACTGTTAGGAGTAGATACTGTAATGCAAAGTGTAATATATTTGTATCATCTGAACATATTTCTCTATCTTCTCTAAGCAGTGAAGCATTTCTCATACATACATAAGCACTTGCGCAGAAAGTTATTAAAAATGGGAACATTCTAGTATGCAATCAGTCTGTTGCTTGTAAAGCCACTTTTCCCACACTACTTTCACATTTCTACTTTTATAACCAGTGTTTCACAGCAGTCCCTTCACGACCCAATACCAGAAAGTTATCCATCAAAACAAATCTGTCCTTACACGTGAGCGAGGAAGTAGACATCTCACACGATAACTCACAGTTAAAACCTTGCCTTAAGAGAGTTACCAACCCTTTTTGCTCTGCCTGAAGTGAGGGCTGCAGTTTTATTTTGAGCTTCTGCATGTTAGTGGTCTGTGCTGTCTGCTAGAAACAAGGCACAGCCTCCCCAGGGAAACTGAGTCACACAGGAAGAGGAACACAGCTGACCCCGGGCCCAGATCCCTGACTCCAGGGTTGGCTGCTGCAGTCAGCTGTCTATAGGGCTCACAAATGTCTGAGGCCTACTGTGTCTGGAAGGAGAAGGATCCTGCAGGTGCACTGCTGCTTCCCTCAGGAGCTGGGCCTAGGGGACGTGGAAGGGGGCATCTCCCTCCCGCCTCTCCACCTGCACTGGGAGCAGCTGCACCCCCAGGCCCAGGCCGGGCTTCCACCCAGCAAGGACTGGAGCTTCTGCCAGGGGAGCTGATGCGGCCTCTGCTCCTCTCCGTCTTGGTGTCAGGTAGTTTGTCCCAGCAATAAGGAAGGTGACTGAGACAACTGCTGTCCCCACATATTAAATGGAGAATTCAAGAAATGCACAATATCCTGGGTTTCTGTCATGCAGAGTCCAGGGATGGGCCTCAAGCCAACCCTCTTCTTCCAGGACCGAGTGGCCTTGTCCAGGGTGACCTGTACATCTGGGTCAGTCACTCACCCAGGCCACCTGCACATTCACACCCCCCAGACTAACCACCCCCACATCCTGATGCTTGCATTGCGATGGCTCTTTGTGTCCTAGACAGGAGTCCTGGAGGCCAAGATCACCCCTGGATGTGCCAGACAGAAGCTAGCTGCAGAGTGCTTCTCTGTTATTATCTTTATTTGTTAGTTATTATTTTAACTCCACATTTTTGGAGTGATGGCATGCAATATGACTCATGTAAAATGGTAATGATAAAATCAAAGTTGTCATTTTCATCTCCCTTGTCAATTTCAAAGTTTCCTGTTTAACATGTGATAATTGTACATAGGTAGCACAGTGTCACATTCCCAAACATGAGTACAATGCAGCCAGGTTCAGTCAGAGTAAGGTTTCCAGGCTTGCACAGTGCTCTGGGTGCATTGCCCTCAGCTCCTGTCTTCTACTTACTGACAAAATCTACGACAGACTGCCCTGACCCACGGTTACCCCACCATGCTGAGCAATCTTGTGTCTTATTTTTTCTATCTCGCTGGCTCTTGGTACCTGGCATTCAACTTCTGTCTGTCTTCATCCCTTCTCAACCTCTACTCATCATGATTTTATGTTCATATCAATTTTTTGAGCAGCTACAGACAAGAAAGAACACGCAGAGTTTGTCTTTCTGTATATTCCGTATTTTTCATTTCTTAACATACAGTCCTTTTGGTCCCAGCGATGTTGATGCAGACAACAAGATTTCACTCTTTCATGTGGCTGGATTCTGCCCCGTGTGCACCACATTTTCTTCGCCCACCCCTCTCATGGGCCAAAGGCTGACCTCACACCTTCCCAACTATGAATAAGCTGCAATAAACACGCTGTGTGGTGCCTCCTCGGCACGTCCATGCCTTTTCCCTGGCCTGCACAGCCAGCAGAAGCACAGCAGGCCACACGTGGGTCCCATCTCAGTTCTCTGAGGAGTCTTCCATAGCGCTAAGCACAGCGATTGTGCCTGTTTACCTCCCCCAGTGACCTACACTTTCCCTTTCTTCACACCCTCATGGGGACTCCTCTACCCAGGGGAGGTGGTGTGTTGTTACTGGAGTTCTAACTTGCGTTTTCTCAGCATCTAGTGGTGCTGAGCTTTGCTTCATCAATTTGTCACTGACTTCTGTTTTCGTTTGAGGGATCTCTTCATATAATTTACCATTTTTAAAATTTGGGTTACCTGCAAATAATGATAATTTAACTTCTTCTTTTCCTATCTTTACTCCTTTTATTTCTCTCTCTTGTCTAATTGCTCTTGCTAGTATTTCCAGTACTATATTGAATAGGAGTGGTGATAAGAGACATCCTTGTCTTGTGCCTGATTTTAAGGTAAAGGCTTTCAGTTTTTGGCCACTTAATATGACAATGGCTGTTGGTTTGTCATAGATGGCCTTTATCATATTGAGGTAAAGACCATCTATTCCAATTCTCTATAAGATTCTTATCATAAATGGTGTTGGATCTTATCAAAAGCTTTTTCTGCATCTATAGAAATGATCATGTGATTCTTACCTTTGGTTCTATTGATATGGTGGATTACACTTGTTGATTTACATATGTTGAACCATTCCTGCATTTGCAGATGACATGATACTCTACATAGAAGACCCCCAAAACTCCTTTGAAAGACTCCTAGATATAATAAATAAATTCAGCAATGCAGCTGGTTACAAAGTCAATACTCAAAAATCAATAGCATTCTTATACACTAACAACAAAATCACTGAGAAATAAGAGAAGCCACAGCTTTCGCAATAGCATCCCAAAAAATGAAATACTTAGGAATTAATCCAACGAAAGATGTAAAAGAGTTGCACAGGGAAAATTATAATACCCTGAAAAAAGAAATCAAAGAAGACCTCAGAAAATGGAAAGACATCCCTTGTTGGTGGATAGGAAGAATAAATATTGTGAAAATGGCCATTCTCCCAAAATTGTTATACACATTCAGTGCAATCCCAATGAAACTATCACTAACATTCCTCATAGATCTAGAGAAATAACTCCTAAAATTCATCTGGAACCAGAAGAGACCTAGAATAGCAAAGGCAATTCTAAGCAGCAAAGCCAAGGCAGGAGGCATCATAATTCCTGACTTGAAGTTATACTACAAAGCTACTGTATTAAAATCAGCATGGTATTGGAATAAAAACAGATCTGAAGATCAATGGAATAGACTAGAAGATACAACTACGAACACACTCAACCACCTTATCTTTGATAAAGGGGCCAAGCATGTTCACTGGAAGAAAATAGTCTCTTTAATAAATGGTGCAGAAAAACTGGCTTTCCATATGCCAAAAACTAAAATTAGACCCATGCCTCTTGCCATGTACTAAACTAAAATCTAAATAGATCAAAGATCTAAATATTAAAGCAGAAACAATAAATCTGTTAGAAGACAAAGTAGGTAAAAATCTTGAAGACATAGGGGTAGGTAGAGAATTCATGAACAAGAACCAAACTGCATGGGAAATACTTCCCAGAATCAATAACTGGGATCATGTCTTATTAAAGAGTTTCTGCACGTCCAAAGAAATCTCCAGCAGAGTGAAAAGAAAACCCACAAACTGGGAAAAAATCTTAGTGAACTGTCCCTCAGACAAAGGACTTCTGTCTAGAACTTATAAAGAATTTTAAAAAATCAGACCCCCGAAATTCAAAGACCCAATCCAAAAATGGGCATCCAAGATAAACACACAGTTCTCAGATGAAGAAATAGGAATGGCAAATAAATACATGAAAAAAATGTTCATCATCATTGGTCATTAAAGAAATGCAAATTAAAACCACACTGAGATTCAATCTCACTCCAGAAAGAATGGCCAGGATCAAGAAAACTACTAACAACAAATGCTGGAGAGACTGTGGGGAAAAAGGAACTCTTCTGCACTGTTGGTGGGAGTGTAGACTGGTGCAACCACTGTGGAGGTCAGTCTGGAGATTCCTAAAAAAGCTGGTGTTGGAGGTCCCATTTGACCCAGCTATTCCACTCTTAGGTATATTCCCAGAAGAACTGAAAACATCTTACCACAGTGATATATGTGCACCCATGTTTATAGCAGCACAATTTGTAATAACCAGATCTTGGAAACAACCTAAGTGCCCATCAACTGAGGAATGGATAAAAAAATTGTGGTACTTTTATACAATGGAGCATTACTCAGCTATAAAGAATGATCACATTGAGATATTTATAAATAAACGGATGCAACTTGAATCCATATTCATAAGTGAAATAAATCAAACTCACATGTATAAATACTGTATAGTCTCCCTAGTGTAAGAAATGGTAACAGTACAGAAGATTTTATGGTAATCATGGTTCACCATTATATTGCTTTGAAGTCTTATGTTTCCATTTGTTGTTGGGATGGTTTTATTCTGCTTTGTTTGATCTTAATATATATTATGGTACGAATAGTTACTTTGAAGAAAAGACAATATGGTAACCATTGTTGATTTAATATCATCTTGCTCTGAAGCCTTACCATACTTTTGCTTTTCTATTACCATTGCTTCTATCATGTTGTGTCTTATTGGATATTAATATGTATGATAGCATAAATAATTTTTTATGGAAAATGAGATAATATAGTAGCCATTGTTCATCTTCTGTTACTTGGTTCAGAATGCCTTGCTATACTTTCATTCTCTTGAGTGGTTTTATTCTATTTTGTTATATTTGACATTATTGTGTATAAAGCTAAGCTCAACTATTTCAAAGAAAGAGACATTATGATAGCTACTGTTAATATCCAATTGTCTTGTTGTGAAGAGCTGTGTTGCTTACATTGTTCTGTTCTGATCTGCTTAGATCTGCCCTCTTTTGTTTTATTCTCTTTAAAATAAAAAAAAATTAAAAATTCAGGTTACCTATTTATTTGCTGTGGAGTTGTTTGTGTTCCTTACCTATTTTGGATATTAATCCTTTGTCTTGTGAGTAGCTTGCAAAAAATATTGTTGTTCACACTTTGTTTGCTATGCAGAAACTCTTATTTTCATATAACCCTATTTTTTATTCCTATTTTTTGTGGCTTTATCCAAAAAAAATCATTGCCAATACTCATGTTTTGAAGTGATTCCACCAAACTGGTCCATAGTAGTATGTTTCTAATAGTTTCAACATTTCAAGCCTCACATTTAGGTCTTTGATAAATTTTAAGTTGATTTTTTTTTAAATGCTGAGAGATGGGGTAAAGTTGTAGCCTTCCAGTATAAATAGCCAGTTTTAAGGTACAACTGGTTGAACAGATCTCCCCTGCTGCAGTGCATGTTCTTGGTTCCTTGTCAAGAAACAGCTGTGAAGGGTGGGCTGACCAGCGAGCTGTACCCTGTCAATCAGTTTCCATACCTATGCCAGAACCATGCTATTTTGGTTAATATATTTGTATTATATTTTGGAGTCGTTTTTTGCTTACAGCTGTATTCTTTCTGTTCAGATTGCTTTGGTAGAATTCATCAATGAATTCAGTAAAGTTACAAGAAACAGAAATCAACAGCATTATTATATACAGATAGTGATAATGTGAAATCGTGAAAGCAGCCTCATGCAAAATATCTACAAAACACAAGGAATATGTTACAGCAGTAAAGTGGAAAATCCATATGGTTAAAATGATAAAACTCTGATGAAATAAACTAAAAAGAACACACAAATGGAAAGACCTCTCACAAAAAAATTAACATTGTTAAAATGCCCATGCTAAACAAAGAGATTACAGTTCAAGAAAATTCCTATCAAAATATCAAGGACATTTTCATGTTCTAGAAAAATGTCTTGAAATTTGTTTGGAGGCAAAAAAAAAATCATTCTGAGCAAATAAATTGCTTTCATTAAGTGAAAAGGTGAAAGTTGAATTAATAAGAAAAGAAGTTAAGCATATCATAAGGTCAATCTATTCTCTCTAATAAATTTCAGAGACACACCCTAAGTAGCAATATTAACATAAAAGTGAAAATATGAAACATAACATTAAGTATAATGCCCATGTACTAATAAACTAAAGTGAGACTATGTGACAAAAATGCTGAGTGGTAACATTGCTGACAAAAAAAAAAAAAAAGCAAAGGGAAAAATCTGCATTAAATCCCAGCATGTTGCTACCCATCTTAGCTGTGTTCATGATTTTGTTCATACCAAGTCCGTCACCACTCTGTTACCTGCAGTAAGGGCATCTCTGGCCCTCAGAGGACGTCCTGAGAATCCCTCAAGGACACTGGAATCACATCACCACCTCAGGCCTGCATCACCCCTTTCCATGCAACACTGTCTCCAAGTGTAGAAGAAAAGCATCATCCTGGAATTTTTTAAATGTGGTTTTAAGCCACTGCTGTGTGAGAAACAGTTGTTTATAATCACCTAATGCTTCCGAGACCCCAAATTCCCCTTCTTAAAAAACAAATAAAGACCTGTGTTCTTCCAGCCCCTGTGCTCAAAACTCAGTGAGAAAGCTGATGACCAAAAACGAACTCATTTGAAAATGTAGAAGCGAATGTAACAAACCACATTTAAAACCAGAGAAGCCTGGTGTGCCAAGACTGCAGGCTCCCAAAAGGTGGCTGCAGATTGGACACACCTGTGTTATAGTTAAAACTATTTTAAAACATACTTTTGTTTCTTATGTACTGTAACAGGCTGTATTTTACATGTGGCCCCAGATAATTCCACTTCAGCTGCTGAGACAGGTGTGTCCTACCTTGGGCTGCAAGCTGAGGAGGATGTGCGTGACAAGGGTATGTTGAAGACCTGGACCCCATGGTGGCAGGGTTGGATGTGGTGCAAACTGGAGGAGGAGGCCTAGCAGGACGCCTGCAGGTCACTGGCCCTGCCCCGGAGGAGGACTGCAGGACCCCAAGCTGCCTCTTCCCCTCTGCTTCCTGGCTGTGACGTGAGTAACCTGCTCTACTGTGTGTTCCCGGCAGTCCAAAGAAAACGGACCACAGAGTCTGGGCCTGAACTGCGCACTTGGAGCTAGAGTAAACCTTTGTGATAAGCTGCTTGTCTGGGGCATAGAAATCCGACTCACCCATGGTGTCTCCGGAAGAGAGACGGGAAGCAGTGAAAACACACTGTGAAAAGGAGACTTCAGAAGTGTAGATGCATGACAGATGACAGCTAATAGGCAAGGTTTTAATAATTAGATAGAATAACAGAAGAGAAGCTAAAAGTAGTGAAGCAGCATGCTCCATCATGGTGTGGGCTTGGAGCAGGAGACGCTGTCAATGTCCAGGGGGCAAAGCAGAGGCCATGAGATGCATTCT